>VOQK01024052.1:6063-24436 GCA_015052645.1 Benitochromis conjunctus | reverse complement strand
ATATGTGTGTTTATATATATATATATATATATATCTATCTATCTATCTATCTATATATATATATATATATATATATATATATATATATATATATTGTTGCTAGACATGCTACAGAAATCACTGGCTACTGTTGAATTTTCTAATGTTTTGTCTCTTTTTGGGGCTAAAACAGTTAACTTATTAATGATTAATTATTTGCAGTTTACATCTCATTTTTTCAATTCTTTCACAGGACCTGATGAATCGTGAGAAAAGGGATAAGATACCGAGCATGCAGGTGTCCTTCATTGATGCCATTTGCATTCAGTTATATGAGGTAATTCAGCCCTTGCTGTTTTTGCAGACCAGTGTACCTGCTGATTAGCAGAAAAATTCTTCTTGCATTCAGTTCTGCCTTTGCTTTCCCATGCTGAATTGTCTTTATCACTGTCACAGACCTTGGCTGGCTTATCAGAGTATTGCTCCCCGTTATTGGAGGGATGTCAGAAAAACCGGCAGCAGTGGAAGTGTTTAGCTGAGGAGTGTGAGAAGGGACTTGTCAACGGGTTGGTGTGATCCAAATACCAGTTTGGTTTTCATCCAACTTAAATTTCCAGAGTTCTACATGTTCAAGTTATTCTTGTAAAAATTATCTAATAGCATATTGTGTGGACTGACAGTGAAGTAGAAAAGTAATTTTCCTACAATGAAAAAAAAAACACTAGCTATGATCTAATAGAGGTCACTTGACTTGAGCAGTCTTTACAGTCTTAACAGTTTAAGACTTAAGCTATTAAGGTTAAGGTGCTACAGTCAGTTTTCACAGTTTGTCTATCCTTTCTGCCTGTAATAAGGGGTTTACTCACCTGGGAAAGCATTCGCTCAGATATGGGAAAATTACAAACTATCATGCTAATGGGTCCACATTAAAAAAATAAAGTAAAATAAAACTAAAAACTCAGATGACATGTTGGTAATCTGCCCAGACTTGCTATCTCTAATAGATAAACTGTGAAATAACATCAAAGTTGTACTCGTCCATCCCCACTATCGAACATTTGTTAAAAAGTCATATGCTAGTTTTACGGCTAAGCCCTACCATGAACAGGAAGGAATGAAATGTGTCCACAATAAGAAATGGTTGTTTCTGAGGCCATGCTTATTTTATCAAAGAAAGACCTGTTCCTATCATCACCATTTTTCTCACTCACCAGAGATGATAACAAAGTCAGCACTAAGCTATATTTATTACCATAGACATTGTTATTTTTGCACAGAGTGGCTTTCATATTGATGGTCTCACCTACACTATCTGTGACAGGTAGTGAACTTTAGGGAACACTGAATGGTTAAGCTGCATACGCACTGGAAGCTCTACATATTTACTTCCAGGTCATATGTATTCTTTATTCCTTTGGTAGTTGCTTCGGTCGCTTGCCTGGAAGTTGGAAAAAAAAAGTTTATCTTCGGTCGTGTCTACTTCCCTTCGCAAATGGTAAATGGACTGATTCTTATATAACGCTTTTCTACTCTGCCTTCAAAGAATTTGCCTGTGGTTATGTCATCTGTAGTCACATGAAGTTGCAGGATGTAATTAACTTTCTATGGTCTCAATTCACTATGTCGCTTCCAGTGTACATGTAGCTTTAGATGCAAATCCTCAGAGATCAGCACCATTCTAGTGGGATAAAGACAAAGCAATTACTATATGCTTTAGTGTCACAATAATCTAACAGACTTGCTCTTCACGGCACACACACACTACGTGGGTTTAAGTCTTTCGTACATTTTATTCACTGTCTTACTATTGCATATTTATTTTTGTTTTATATATTTATTAGAGTTTCTATATTGTAAGGTCATCATTTTGTCAAAGCACACAATTATTATATAGGAAGTGTTTTCATATGTGGAAAAAAAAAATCCCATGACTTTTTTATAGGACCTTTCTTAGGGACAACTCCTTTTTCTGATGACATTTGGAGATGTACTGTATTGTGTTATTTGGAATTTAGATTTTCTATTTTTCCAGCCGTAGGAAGAGCCAAAGACTAGATCTGCAGTTTCAAAGGGAAATGGATCTAGATATTGCCACTGCCTTGTTGCGATAAAGTACACAATTCACAATTTTACAGAACCACTTATTTTTATTTATCCATGTTTCTCACTGTACACTGTACTTATACATAGCGTTTTTTTCCAAACTGAATGATGGAGTAATGTCTGCAGAATATGAAGTATGATTTACTCAAAACCAACGAAGTCTCACCGAGGGTGAATCTAGCTCTAAGACATTCTGTGACACTGTGTATAATTTCTATTTCTGATGGGTGAATTTAAAAATCTGTTAAAACAAGATCTTTTCCTTCAAAGCCAAAAAGGATTCTTTAACATTTAGAGCAGTGTCTGTTGCGCTACAAAGACTGAACAGTCAGTCTTTGAATTTGACAGAAAATTTCAATACGTAACCCTGAGCAACTTTATCATTAGATAAAGATATGTGTTTCAGCATTTTGATGTATTTGGGTTCACTGCTATCCACCGTTGGCAGTGGTTCTCAGTCTGTAGTCAGAGGCAAGGGGCCATCACAAACACATTTAAAAGAACAACCTGATAACTTTTGACATTGTGAAATGCAGGTCTTTGCTTATCCTGCAAGAAGGAACAGTTACTCCGCAATAAAAATGATCTCAGCATGTCCACACTAGGAATAAATAGAAAATGCAACCTCACTTTGACATTTTTCTGTACACCTAGAATGTTTGTTAATATCTAGTTTTGAAGGATGTTACTGTTACCCAGCATAACATTACTTTAGATGGCATTTCTTTCATCAGAACTCAGAAGTTCTGAAATGTTTTGGTAAATAGCCATGCCATGAATCAGCAGAACTGGAAAATAGTTAAATGCCCAGCCAATAAACTGAGTCACAAAGGTCTGGAAGCTACTGCCATAAAGGGTAGGGCAGCAGATACTTTCTGAATACATCTCACTGAAAAAAAAATAATGTAGGAGGATGCATAAGGCATAAGGAAAGAGAAGAGCAGTGCACTGAGAACTGGTTTGATCTGTTCAGTGCAGTGGAAATAAAAGGGCTTCTACTGGATAACAGTATGATAACATTGTTGCATAAGAGCAGTGGAATCTGGCAGAACATAATTCATCCCCTGCTTTAAAGTACATATTATTTTTTTGGTTACAGGGTTTCAAAGTTTATGATATTACTATGTTGGTTGTTTACTTTCCCCATCATTCAGCTTTTACATTTATAGAGTCGCAGTACACAGGTGTCACATAGGCGCATTTATAGAACAGCTAACTAATGGACATGACAGATGCATTTGAACTCAAGCACTTTTGTAGATGCACATGCTCAGAAAGCTAATTTGTATCCGTGGTTGTCATTTGTACATTGAATACGTCTCCAGGACTATATTACTTGTGCCTGTAGCTTAGCCTCTATCCTCTCTGGGAAAAACAAAAACAAACAAAAACCCTCACTTCTTGGTTGGCAGTTTTTTTCTTTTTGCATGTATACAAGAGGGCATTACATGACAGAGATGGATGGATTTCTTAGGTAAGCCAATTGTGGGTTTTCTTCTGTAAAATGTAATATGCTGATATGGTACCATGATGGTGTTACACATCTGCAACTGTTGACACCATTCAACACTGTGAGCCAAGTAAATAGTATGTCCCATTAAAGATTAATACTTATTTACTATGTCTTCTGTGTTGTCTATAATTTCTCAAGTGTACTAAACAAGGAGGTGAACCCATGATGTCAGTGTGCTTTTCCAGTTATTAAAACAAAACAAAAAACTAAAATAGAAAAAGAAAGCTTCGGAACGCACCATT
This sequence comes from Benitochromis conjunctus, assembly GCA_015052645.1. Classification (NCBI taxonomy): domain Eukaryota; kingdom Metazoa; phylum Chordata; class Actinopteri; order Cichliformes; family Cichlidae; genus Benitochromis; species Benitochromis conjunctus. The sequence goes on along the minus strand of VOQK01024052.1, from coordinate 20,599 downwards.
TTCTTTTTTACAATTTCTCTTTCCTGACCTTGTTGAAAACTATACTATACTTAGTATAAGCTATATCTCTATCTCTATATCTCTATATCTAGCTTATACTATTGAAATGCGCTCCAAAATAAATAACAAAGACAAACCTTTACTGGCACCTCCTGGACAAAAGAAATAAAACCACAGAAACACCTCTTCATGAAAAAGCAAAGGGCATTTATTTATGTCATTTTATAAAAGTTGAATATAGATACCACTATCTTCTAAAACAGAGATTGAAAGCATGAGAGAAAGCAAAAGACTAAAGAAAAGACAGTTTTCTATAGACAAATGCCACTTAGCAGAAATATTTACATCAATGTAGAAAGAACACATTGCCTTCATGTCCTTATCATATTGACAAATAAGACATAGTGAAGCTCAACAAAGAAAACAGGTTCTCATTGTCCAGTCATGCACAGGCAGTGAACAAAGACACGGCAGTGTTAGATCTACTGGTTTTTATAAGAATTCAGTGGTTGGTGCTATAACAGCTCATGTGGTTTAGATGTTTAAACTGACTCGGTCCTCTTGTATGCCACCATGCTGTTCACCTTGTGGATTGAAGTGGTGAAGGAACGTAAACGCACCTCCTCTGATTGGTCAATAGTCTGCGGCCCAGATTCTTCCCATTTATCTGGAACCACCAGGTCCTTGTCAGTGTAAACCAAGAGGTCAAAAGCACCTGAGGGGAGGGGGGAGGAGTTGAAATGATTACCTAACCACCATCTCGAGGGCTCAAAGGTCAAAAGTCTCATTACTCACATGGTGTCTCCAGCAGGGGCAAGAAAGTAACTGTGGCTGTTATCTGTCTGATAACTGAGCGGATCTCATCCTGAATTGTCTTAATAGACTTCTCTCGGGGTGTACTGGGTGACACAGGAGAACTCCATTAACATGCATTATTTATTAGTCAAACCATAGTCAGCTGAGTGTAAATGATGACAGATGCTCATTGCTCAACATTCAAGATTTTTGAATCTTGAATTTAACCGAATTAAATATTTTCTATTGTAAAGACTCTTCTAAAGTACAAATTTCATGTCATTTTATTGCAACCCCCCCCCCAAAAAAACCCCAACAACAACAAAAAACTAAGCCACTGCAAACATACAACTTCAGATCTGTGCTGACAAATCAGCCAGCCAACACATAGTTTGCACCATTCTACTCCTGTCAATAGTGTAAGTAAACAAATCTTTCCAAATGCCTTAGAGAATATATATGGGTTTATTTTTACACTAGGTTTACTTTATTAAATTGATTTATTTTTAAAACAACAACAATCAAAGGGAAGACCTTTTTTTTAGCAGCAATCATGACAGGCCTCCCGGCAGCCCTATGAGACCAGGAACTGGCCATGTGCGTCTGTTCCAGATTGTCTGGCTAGTGAGCTGTCGGCCACATTGTCCTGCAAACCTGTAAAAGACTGCCTGCAGTTCCTAAAAGCTGGAACTTGGCCTTAAATTTGGAGATGGGACTATAGGGCTCACGACTTTGTGGAACACCAACTGGAGGTTACCCTATAGCACGAGTTCTATCCAGATCAGTCAAACATGGCATGCTTATAGCAGACACCAACTGATCACTGTTGCCGAGTCCATGCGCACAGGTGCTGCTAATCAGGAACCTGACAGTCCACACCTAGTGTACCAGAAGCTCAAAACAATTTATATAATATATCACTCCACTCAAACTGACGGTGGAGGAAGTACAAGTGCAACATGCCAGGTGTTTGAATTAGAAGAGAACTTAGCATGGAGCCTTATTGTTTTTTAAAAAAGGGTAGTAAATGTACTGACCTGCTCTCTTTGGCCGACTTGTCACACTCAATGTCAAACTGCCATCTCTCGAGCACCTCGTTGGTTTCCAGACACGTGATCACCAACACCAGCTTTTGCACAGTGCACTCAAACAGCCACTCTGCAACACAAAAAGAGCAAACAAACCTTAAATAAATGTTGTCATGAAAAGTGAGAGGTAGTTAAACTGCCTAAAAACATAATACAAAGATTTGACAGAATTTTGTATCCACAACTATTTCCAAGAGATCACGAGTTCTAAGTCTGTGAGAAGAAAAACCATTCTGAATATGGGCCGATGTGGCAAATGTACACTAAATATTGTACACATTCTGGCAAGAATGACCACCCTCAACCACAATGTCTTATCTAACCAACATCATCATTTATTCAGTTACCATTTTGACTTACACTAATTCTTAAAATGCAGATAATCAAGGTAAAACATCTTTTGAACTTAAAAGGAGAAAAAGCACTTATACTCTGTGCTCCTAGATACAGAAAAAAAAACTTTGTATCTTAAATATAATTTCACAACTCTTAGCATTACACAATTGAGAGGTTCAGTGATTTGACATGAACCCAAAATATGAATATTCTGGATACCTTAGATACAAATTATATTAACTAAACTTGAACTGAAAATTGAAAGATATTTATTTTATTTAAATTGCACTAAGTCACAACAGACACCTCAAGACACTTTACACTGTAATGTAAAGACCCTATGGGATTAGAGAAAAAACAATCAGATGATCCCAGAACAGCAAGAAAAACGTCCTTTTAACAGGAAGAAACCTGAGTGGGCAGCCATCAGCAGTTGGGGCATTGGATTTAAGAACAAAATGAAAAAATAAAATAAAATGTTACAATGGCATCACCTTGGACAGAAAAGGCTGCACTAATCTCTTTCCTCATTCACAGACGTAAGTATTTATGGCAGAATCTCAAAAATTAAAAATCTAATGTTTTTAACCAGAAATAGCTTGAAGTTCACCTAACAAGACCCTCAGAATAGCTTAACAGAAATTTGTCAAACATGGGAATGGAAACTCACATGTGGTGCTTTGTATGTTACTTAACATTAATTATAAGATGCCAGGTCACACCAATTAAAATCTCAGGCATGATTTTAACAGGTATCTCAGTTCATCACATTCAATACAACAAAAATAGGAGGTTGGGAAGTACCACCTTGTGGCCTTACTCAGCAATTACAATTAACAAGTTACTATATAACTATGTTGCAGACGTTATCATTTATTGAGTAAAATTTACTTAGTAAATCAGTTAGGTTTTGAAAAGAAACCACAAAATTAGCCAAATAAATTCACAAAAATCATTCAATGTTCACAAACTTTATCTTATTTTGTATTTCAGTAGTCTTTTGCCTTTTACTTTTTGTTCTCCATAAAAATCCAAAATCACTCCCTACCAAGCTGTGAGATCAGTTTTCGCCAATTATATATTTTCTTTTTTGTCTGGTGTTCAAGGATATCCACTTAAAGTAAAGTAGACTGAAGGGTTTTTTTTCTTCTTAAGTACAATATGGCCACAAATTTTTTCTAGGTCTAAGAGTAACTATGTTAAAAAAAAAAAAAGAAAACAGTATCTCCATAGTGACCAAAATAACCATGAGTAAGATTTCTTGCCATAACCGAGCAACCTTGAAGATATAGCTACAGAACTCAAAGCCCAAAACTACAACTGGAGTGTCTTCGGACCCCAGTTGGTTAGCTCATTCAGTTCCAGAGTTTTCACTTTCTCCTTAGTTATGTCACGAGTGGAGAAGCCCACTATTAAGATACCTTTAAGTTGAGACACCACGTTAGTGAGATAGTTCTTCAGCTTAGGGTCGGTAGTGAGTTGGAGACTCATGTCATAGTGGGTGACTCTGGCGAATGTCTCTGGAGGATAGATGCCCCGTTGGTACAGGATGCTGTTGATGCCGAAAGCTGTGAATGACAATGGGGAATTCGGAATTCCAGTATTCGTTAGCCACTCCGTAAAGTTTATTAGCTTATGTGATTCAAATGTGAAAGGGACAGAAGACTACAAAAACAACTACACACAAACAGCTAATAACACGAGGGAAAATTAACTGGGAATTAATGAATATATTAGCCATGTAGAATCTTTACAAAATATTCGGTTTGAAGATGTGAATTAACGCTTATAAGACAGGCTTAAAAACTTTAATTTTGATCAATTGGAGTTATGCTTGCCATGTGAGTGCATACATGCTGCGTTGATGCTAATATGCTATCGGGCACTATGTAGGCCCAATATTGGCGTTACATGCATGCGTATCGAAAACGAGCAACTAAAAGATTAAATAACAGGAATACTTACAAAAGAACTCGGCTACTAGCTCCGCGCTTCCTTTGAGAGTAATTCCCTTCAAAGTGCTTGTCATTTTCTTAACACTTTGGGTTAAGCTCTCAACAGAAAATCTATTATACGCTTTTTTTCTTCTTCTTTTAAAGGCTTCGACTACCCGCCATCCAGTTTGAATTTTGTCGGCTTTCACACTATTGCGCATGCGTGTGAGATTGCGGCGCAAGGTTGATGACGTTTCAGCGTACGCCTCAAATTTTGCGACACTCTAGAGAGCAGTGTAGAATAGACAGGTTATTATCGGATATTAAGAAGAGGAAATTTACAAGAGATATTTGTCAAGAAAGTAAGAATTTATGATAATGGCATGGGATGATGAAGTAAAAGGGAGACATTTATATAGAGAAGTTAAGAGAAGTAGAGGAATAAATAGTCAGGAGGAGATAATTAGAAGTGGAATACGAACAGGTCATTGTTTTCTGAATGGCACTCTTTTTAGTATGGGGAAACATCCGACTGGTTTATGTAATTGGTGTAATGCTATGGAAACGTTTGAACATGTGCTTATTAGTTGCAGGAAGTATGTCAGTCAAAGGAGAATGAGGAGGGTAGAAATGGGTGGTATGTCTGTATGTCTACTGTACAAACTGAACTGGAATGACTGACTGTTCACTTTACAATTTCAAATAAAGTTCTGGGGAAAAAAAAGAAATGGGTGGTACTACGGAAGTCAAGTTTGAAAAGGTGGCTTTTTGTTTTTTTTGTTTTTTTTGACTCATCAAGAGAATCTAAGGATTTGGAAGTGATGTTACAGTAAAACCCAGGAGATGGCAGCAGTGCAACATCTTTGGATGCAAGCTGCCGTTAAAAATGAAAGAATAATTAAATGCTGTGCTGTGTATGTTACACAGGATTGTTGGTGTTTATTTCTTTTCTTATGTTAAAGCCCTTTCTATCTTTACATTGACTGTATATTACTGTAATGTGTCACTGCACAAATGACTAAATTGATGAATTAATATTGCAGACACCATGTTATATTAATCCTACAGAGTTGGAAAAGTTAATCTTCTTCTCAGTCAGTAATTGTCTTTTTCTTTCTGGAGGAACCAGGATCCAGGACCATTAGGTGATCAGAGAGATTTGACCAACATCTCCCAAAATTAATGAAAACCTTCGAACTTTCTTTGGGAAACCTGTGATCCATCAAAAATGGCTTCTTTCCAGCAAGGTCCACAGACTGGCATGATATGGACACCACACATCAAACTGTCACAAAGTATTTTCTATTTACACATCTGTTAATCTTTACTTCTAACTTGCATGTTTCATTTACATGTGAAACATCAGACATATTACTTAGCATGTCAAAATTTACAGTCAGTTATATTTATGTCAGGTAATGTTTTTTTTCTCAAACTGCTATTTCATATTTACAGTGTTATGGCTACTGGGTACTTGGATTTTTCTCACACTTAGTTTTTTGGTTTTTTTTTACATACCACAGTGATCTCAGAACTGTTTTCCAGTGAAATTGTTCCCTGGTTTGGTCTCCTAAGAAAAATTGGTTTGGGTGAAGAGTCAAACGAAGTGTGATTCAGAAGATGCCTATGATGATAAAACCTATGAAATATGATACGTCTTCCAGGAAAGGCATACCAGGGCCCTACCACTGAGGGGGCCATTGGCAAGTGTCTGGTGGCCAGGTCATAACTCATGGGGCCAACCAGGCTCAGACTGAATTATCCACATGGGCAGTCTTTCCGGTGGGCCCACTACCTGTAATGAGAGGTTGTAGGAGTCAGGCGCTATTTTGCTAAGGGAGCGGGGGTGGACTGCTTCTAGGAGGTAAAGAGCTGGAACTTATACCACAGGTTGCAAGATATCAACTACATATGTCTGGCCTCACCTCAGTAAAGATATGAGGTTCTGAAACCAATCTTTTTGTGGACTACAGCCCACAATTAGAGTTGTTTTGAATGAAAGATAAAAGCTGGGATGTGTATGCTCATATCCCAACAGTTAGGTACCTGTATGTTAGGGTTCTCTCCAGTGAATAAGACATTGTTTCCTGCACCTTCAGGCTGGGGAACGGGTCATTACTGTTTGCACATATGCAAAACAAACAAGTTGAGCTGCTGCTGAGAACAGCAGCAGCTCAACTTGTTAGCTCAACAAACCACCTCAGCTGGCTCAGCTGAGGTGGTTTGGGCATCTGATCAGAATAATAGGATGCTTCCTACGTGAGGTGTTTTGGGAACTTCAAGCTGAGAAGAGATCCTTAGGCAGACTAAGAACATACTGAAGAGATTATGTTTCTCATCTGGCTTGAGAACTTCTCAGTGTCTCCTCAGTATAGCTAGAGGAGATGGCCAAAGAGAAGGAGGTCCCAGGGTCTCTGCTTAGACTGCAACAAAGACTGCAACTGGGACCCAGATGAGCAGGAGAAAATAAATGGATGGATGAATATTTTGATTCTACACTACTTGAGAATAGAATTACTTGAAGCCACATGACTGCATTAATTGCAGTCACAGACTGTGAGCTATACATCCTTGCAGACATCCTTACATAAAAAGACTCAAGAGAATTAAACACATGCAGTGGATCCACAACAACAACACATCCTTCCAAGTCCCCTGTAGATGTTTTAAAGCACTTCTTAATGCAGTCAGCTTTCCTGTTAGCTATAGGAAGTGATGAGTGTGTAAAACCACAGGAGTGAACTCATCATACATTTTTATAGTCTGATTTCTTTTTCCTCAACCACGAGCATGTTGCCATTCATCACTGGACTCTCCAAAAGTTCACTAAAGTCTTTTGCTCTATGACACAATGTGCAGTCTTCAACTTGTATATCTTGCATGAGAAGATTCCGTGTCCAAAAAGTTCTGACACAGTGTGAAAAATAAATATAAACAAAATACAATAATTTGAAACCCATATTTTATTCATAATAGAACATACAGAACCTGTCAATTGTTTGAACCAAGAAAAATGTACCATTTTATGGAAAAAATGAGAACATTTCGACTTTGATAGCAGCAACATGTCTCAAAAAAGTTGGGGTGGAGAAGCAGTGATGACCTTCTTGCCAGTGAAATATTCATTTATTATATTCAAAATGTACAGTATTTTGTGCTGGTGACATTTGAGATTATTTCATAATTGAGGGCAGTTGTGACTTAGGAGGTAGAGCGGGTCATTTATCTATTGGTCAGTGGTTTGATCACAGGCTCCTGTGGTCTACATGTCAAAGTATCACTGGACAAGGTACAGAACCTCAAGGTGCATTCATGCAAATGTGAATTTGTGTGTTTATGTTACAAAAAGCATTAATGTTAGACAAAGCTTTAAAATAACAATACTGTGTATTGTTGAGCATTTGATATGTTGTTTATTATGAGTTAAATTTAGGGTTAAATTATATCCAAATGTTGAACTTTTACAGTGGGAGATGGTAGGATAAACGATAAATCTGTATTCCAGGTTTGAATTATACAAGTTGCAGTCACAGTAATTAGCCACATACAGGCAGTAAATGACATAGTGTTAGGAGAACTGTAATGTCTCAGTGTTGGTTGGCTTGAGGTCATTTGTAACTTCCGTCCAGCCTTCATCTTTGAGAGGCAAATGATACACTTGCAAAGCCTCTGTTGGTCTGTATTAACAGCTCTGTGGTTTTGAATCAAGGGACTACAGTCCCAGTCATGTTTCATAAAAGAGACTGTGGGTGCTGGCGTCAACCCCTCTCAAGAATTATTGTGGTCCCATGAAATTCATACACTTCACTTGTTCTCTGTGCTTAAACACGTGATCAAACCTTAAGTCTTAACTCCCTACACAAATGAAGAATCTCGCAAAAGCACACCAAGAGATACTGGACTTTGGTCAAAGCCTGTTAGCCATTTTGTTAGATGTGATCATACAATGTAGCATTTGATAAGCTGCTCAAAAAACCTTTATTTAACCATTTTATTTATGAATCTTATTTTTTATTTCATAATTAGTAAATGTGTAAATACATTTGAATTGAATTTTAGTCTATCACAACTGTTTATCTATTTTGTATTGCGGCAAATACAGGAACACACAACGCACATCCCTCTGTGTTGAGAGTTGTGTCAGGGAACATGACTGCATGCACAAAAAATGGGCTGTTCTTATTGAGGAAATGGCTTTCTAACAACCAGGTGTTATTTTTCTTTTGCCTCCTAAGCTTCATGGTGGTTCTGGAAATGACCAGAAAGTGCATGTGGAATGCATATTGTATTGTCTTTCATCAACATTCATAAATCCCATACTTGTTTGTGTGTTAGACCCGGCATACAGCCAGTTTCTTCATTTCAGTTGTGTTGAGGTACGGCTTAGCACTGAAGCACTGAACAAGATGACAAGGTTGTCTGGACCTTTACTTCTGAATTAATCACAGGAGTAATGCTTGGCTTCTATGGGGCACTAGAGAGTACATGAAAGGAACTTTTGGTCTCTTTACTTTGGTCTTTACTTTAGACCCACTACAAAAGGATTTCTGTAAGAACAAAACACGGAAAGTTTAAAGAACCCAGAACTGTGCCTGTTAATCTAAGCTGTAAACTGTCTCAGCTGGCTGTCTTTAGCTTTAGAGGTGAAATCCAGGAAAAATGAAAGTTAATGCTGAACTTTTAGAAAGTGGGTGTTTTGGTAGGCTTTTATATACAGATTCTCAGCAGTTTTACTGGATAGCTCAGCTCTTACACTGGAACATACAACACCTTTTCACTTTTTTCACATTTTTCTTCTCCTGTAACCTGCAAGGGCATATCAATTTCTTTGCCAAGTACATATTCACAGCAGAGAATATGATGAAATACTGCATTAGTGTAATAATTTACCATCACATTCCTCTCCTGTGTTGTGTTTGTCTTACCTTAAAAGACTGGCTGCAGCAATGAGTGTGCAGCCCTCAGTCAGGCTGGCTCTGTGCCTCATATTTCTTGGCGCTCTCTGTGCAACAGCTGGAGTTCTGCAAGTGACATTTCGTGTCTCATTCACACACAGATGCACGCATTCCTGCATTTCCTGTTTTTACAGTCACACAGTCAAGGTTGTTACAGTTAACTATAACACTAAACTGAAAACTAAATGTGAAAGAACATTTTAGTTAACTAAAATAAAAATAAAAACTACATTTCTGAAAAAATGTAACTGAAAAAGGGTTGGGATTCACAGGCTTTGATGGGCATGTTTATTGAGACTTTGGATGTCTACAACAGAGTCAACTGTTTTCAAGGTCTGCGTTTTTATTGTAATACATGGACTTTTCTGAAATCTTGTCTCTGGCATATGCCCTCCATGCAATAATAAACGATAATAATTTTTAAAAAACTAAAAATAATAAAACCAACTGTGAAACTACAAAAACTAAACTAAAACTAAATGTTGTCCAACAATAAAAACGCTGCCTTACAATATAGAGCACATCGCAGAAGTGAACTAAAACTAAACTAATTTAATAAAAACAAAAACTCAGAATGAAATAAAAATGTTAAAAGTAATCAGAAAATACAAAACTATAATTACACTGCACACATCGTATTCAGAATGTTGTTGTTGAAAATAAGACCCTGTGTCTGTACGTTTATTTGTCCTTATCTACAACTTTGGAACAAATGGATTCTGGTTTTTGTGCCAAGATAAACAAAGGAGCTGTCTTTCAATTAAAACTGTCAGCGTTAATCCGTCTGAGGGGCTGCTCTGCGTTAACGCATTAATGCAGCTAAACGTGTTAACGGCGTCATCATGACTAACGCGATTAACAATTAACCCAGACTGACTCAAAATCCCTGAAATGTCTCTGTTAACGCTTTTTGGGGAGTTAGTCCATTCTGCGCTACAGCTGGGTTGAGTGCGTTAAAAATTTCAATCGCCTTAATTATGATGACCACGTTAACGCGTTTTAGCCGCGTTACGCCATGTTAACGTGATAACGTTGACAGCACTAATTAAAACCTTTCTTGTCAAACTGGAGCTCCATCTTTCACCTTGTTATTTAGTCCAAGTGTCTTAAGTACATCCACTTGACTTTTTAAAAAGTATTTTCTTTTAAAATCTGTGGTTGAGGTTTTCTTTTAAAGACACATAGTTCCTTCCTTTTACAATTGAGTTTATATGTTTGCCTACAGCCCTATTATAAACAATCTAAACATTAAGTTTTGAAGTCATATGCAGAGCCCCCCCAAAAGTAAACAAGATTGAATTAATGGTGGCTACCCAAAGACAGTAACTTAGCCTTGAGCATGTGTACATGCTCATTGAAACCAATGATGATTGGGTTTCAAAATAAGATGAGATAAACTATACAGACTGAAAACAGGAACACTAAAATTAGGTTAGATGAGTTCAAATGTGGGAAAATCCACTACAGACAGGTAATTGGTTTTAGTTCCAATCATCTAATCAGAAAAGATGATTCTCCCAAAAGTCATCAACTGACTTCAAATGCCCAGATTTGAACCAACTGGCTGCTGAAAACAAATCTACCAGTGAAACCCAACCCTGAAATGAATGTGCCAATCTATCATTCCTATGCATTTAAATTCACCAAATCAAAATAACTGCCAACATCTTTCAGTTGGACTGCAGTAAATACTGACATGCTGTTACTCTTGTGGCAAATCCCTGTCAAATTTGCCTTGGTGCACCTACTGAAAAACAGGTTCTAAATCCAAGACTGTAACCCCTATTAAAATAACTTTTGAATCGTGAGGGTCTCAAGGACTTATTCTACACAACAGTGTATTTTTTATGTTCCTGGTGTAGAAAATGTGGTCACAGGAGCGATTTAAAGAATGCAGGCTTTTCTGTTTTTGGGACAAACTCCTCACTGAAAATACAGTTTATCTATGTGAATATTATATCTGAATATTGAAGAAGATAGTCGGCGAAAAAGTCACTTAAATCATCGTTTCTTTCCACCATTCTGATGCTCAGTTTGAACATCGGTGGGTCATCATGACCATGTCTGCATGCCTAAATGCACAAATTTAAAGGTGAAATCTGTGTTTCCATGTGAGCCATGTAATTTTGAAGTTCAGTGTATCTTTGTTTTTTTTGTTATTCTATTCAATTCAGTGCAATTCAATTGTATTTATACAGCACGAAATCACAACAATGCACCTCAAGGTGCTTTTTAATGTAAAGTAGACCCTACAATAATACATACAGAGAAAAAACTAACAATCATATGATCCCCTATGAGTAAGCACTTTAGTGACAGTGGGAAGGAAGAAACCTCCGGCAGAACCAGGCTCAGGGAGGGGCGGACATCTGCCACGACTGGTTAGGGTGAGAGAAGGAAGACAGGACAAAAGACATGCTGTGGAAGAGAGCCAGAGATTAATAACAAGTATGATTAATTACAGAGAGGTCTATTAACACATAGTGAGTGAGAAAGGTGACTGAAGAAGAAATACTCAATGCAGTAACCTCCACCTATTGCAGCATAACTAAGGGAGGATACAGGATCACCTGAACCAGCCCTAACTATATGCTTTAGCAAAAAGGAAAGCTTTAACCCTAATCTTAAAAGTAGAGATAGTGTCTGTCTCCTGAATCCAAACTGGAAGCTGGTTCCATAGAAGAGGGGCCTGAAAACTGAAGGCTCTGCCTCCCATTCTACTTTTAAATACTCTAGGAACAACAAGTAAGCCAGCAGTGTGAGAGCCAAGTGCTCTAATGGGGTGATATGGTACTACTATTTCATCTATGCTGACACGTGATGTTTCCATGTTTTAAGATTATATTCTTTCTAAAATGATTCTGTGTGAAATGTAAAGGAAACGTGAACACACTCACCTGCAACTCCCACAAACCCAAATAATCACTTTGAATTTCAACAGTTCATAGATGTGTGGGAACTGAGGAGAGCAGCTGGCAGTTAGCTGCATCGTCTTAACCATATTACAAATGATTCCATCACAAAAGGTACCCATGCATGGCCTCCCTTACATCTGCCCCTGAGCCCGTGGCAGAGGAGGCCTTCGTTTCCTACATGCACACGAGGAGTTTGGCTAACACAAGCTTTTGCCTGGGGTGGCTGCAGCAAAGCCACATCACCAGACAGTGTGGCCTTTGAACGTGTGCCCTGACACGCTCGGCTGTATCAGAGGTTGGAGATGGAGGTGTGTGTGGGGTAAGCTGGCACAGGCAGAACGAGGGTTGTGTTCGAAGGACCAGGAAAAGCACTTTTTACACTATCATTTTAAGAGCTATCATTTTATTTTAATATAATTATCAGCACGTCACATGAAAGGACAATGGTTGGTAGTCAGCATGTAATCTATAATCTCATCAAAACTGATGTAACAGTGTTACAGGGTAGACGTAGTTTAAATGTTTTATTCTGTCTTTTATTGGTTTGGTTTTGTAGTATGGTTTATGCATGGTGCTATATATTTTTGCATGCTTTTATTTTGAAAAGGTTTTTACTTCCTACCCACAACTTAATCAAATAAACTCTCCACACCAGCTCACTCTGCAAACCAGATGTGAGGTGAGAGCAGTCGGGAGGAGTCACAGAGCAGCAGTGGCACAAGCATGCCTACAGCAGAGCTCCAGGATGGATGTCAAGGAGCCTGGACCAGGAATTATCTGTGGACACTATTGTTCAGGAGCGTGAGCTGGGATGCTCTCAGTGCCAGTGTTGATGTGGTGATGTCACTGTTGCAACGCGACCGATATGGTGACCGTAATAGGCCCTAACTATCAGAGAGACTTTAGGGTTGGCATGAGTCAAGAAAAGCTTTACAGTGAGGATGGAGATCAGATAGCTAGTGTGCCAGGCTTCATCTTTTCTTCTACTGAACTGTAGACAGATGCTACTAACAGGACGACAGTATAACCAAGGTGTTATGGCCCAGAGATGCAGGCCTAACCACTCTGGTCATGCTTACATGCTGAGACTTGAATTTGAAAGCTCTGCTGATCTTACCAAGCATTTTAGATGAAACTGTAAGGTATACGTTCTTCACTTTAGATGAGGTCACACAAAATACTTATCTACTGACTTCTAATAAAGTAAACCATGAATTACAATAGAAGTTATTATAAAAACACAAACAACTGCCTCATTTCATTATCTGTATATGTATAAATGTGGATCTAAAACATGCACATTGCCCATTAATAGGTGAAGTAGTAACATTGTAAATGCTTTTGTGGAAATGCTGAAGTTCAAAGAAAAATAATAATATCAGCAGATGTATTTATAACTTTCAAAAAGCCTCTCACAGTAAAATGTTTGTATTTGCCAGTCGTGCAGTAAAGCCACTTATAATGAAATCATTTTTTGAGTTTAAAATGTTCTTTAGGTCTGACCTAATATAGTTCACACATGCATAAATAGGATAGGTGGTTGCCTCCACCACCTCCTCAGACACCTCCCTCTCTGGACAGGAACTCACACATACAGCCTGTAGGTGTGAACAGACGGCGGTGCAGCGAGTCCTGGCCTGATGAGGTAGATCTTCAGTGTTGTGTCATCTGCTTGGTCAGAGGTCGTTTTTGGTTCCAAGAAGTATAAATCGTGGCAATCCATGACATGTACACTATATTCCTCTGTCAGGGAGCCGATCCTTTGGTCAACCAACGTTTGTGTGTGTGTGTTGGGGTTTGAAAGCCACAGAGATATTCTTGGCCATTCTGTCGTGGATGGCCCGGTGTTCGCTCTGTGTTGTTGCATCCACAGACACAGCAGCCATGGAAGCAGAAGCTCAAATCAGAACAAGATTTCTTTTTTGATGTTGCTGTAAAATGCTGCGTTGATTTGTTTTGCGCTCACACACACACCGTGCGGTACTCAGCTCCTCATTGTTGCTGACGTGTCTGCTCTGAAAGCAGCAGAAGCTCTTCTTTTGTTTCCATTTCATCACTGTTCTGTTGTTTTCAGCTTTTCTTGCTGTATGTATTATGAATATATGTGGCTTCGAAGGATTTAGTGTTGTAAATGGACCGTGTGGTGAAACCCCTTCCTCCCCAAAGTTTGGCTTTATTTCAGCTCACCTGAAATTCATGTGAATTCAGATTCAATGGAAACACACAACTCAAAGAAAGCCGAGCTTTAGTCAAAGAGAGACTGCCACTAATCTCCTTCAGTTTGACTACCAACCTACAAACATCTTTATTTTATTTAAGATCTTTTCTTTTTCTCTAAATGTCCAAACACGTTGATTTCCAGGATTTTAATAAAAACACTGCTTTAAACCATTTGTACCCCATAGTGTCTATGGTTCTGACATCCACCCCTGAATTAAGCCTTTTAGTTTTGTTGGGTTGAGTTCAGCGCCCATGGCTTTGTGCTTCCTGAGAACATTTTAGTAGATACTGTT
>VOQK01024049.1:21769-32264 GCA_015052645.1 Benitochromis conjunctus | reverse complement strand
GCAACAACAGCGGACGAAATTATCAGTACAGCAGTACGGTATTATTAAAGCAATATACGGTATTTCCGTAATCATGAAAAACAGCTATGGTAGGCGTCTTGCCAATGATGCCACCATCACTAGCCTGCTAGCAGTCCGAACTTCGCACGAAAGCGCTAATCAGCTCGACAAAGTCGACTGCGGAACGTAAGGAAATGCAATGAGCTCCAAACTTGCGCATACCGTATACGTATACATTAGGACATAAACATATACGTATACATTTGCCGTATGATTTACTGCAGGAGGGCGGTAGCCCAGATGGTAGTAGCGTACGGAAAAGGCGGTGTGTCATTGGAGATCGGCGTTTACTACAGACCGGTGCTTAACCCTCTGTGGTCTATTGACGCGCCGGCGCGTCACACCAAGATCGGCGATAAAAAGGGGCGTGGTATGGGGGCGGGGCCGCAATGCGATTCCGTTTTGATTTGTGTTGACAGTGCATATTGCCCTAGACCCCAGAGGGTTAAAGGAGACTGGCTACTAATGGAGACCGGCGTCTATTTGTCGTGGCATGTTTTCAAACCCGGCATTTATTAGAAACGGGCGTCAATAAGAGACAGGCCACTACTAGAAGATATACGGTATCTAGATGGTCACTGTGTTTTTGTTTTCTCTTTTTTTTTTGCCCGTCCCAATTACTAAATTAATCTGATGCCCGACAAGCTGACGAGTAGCTTTTTGTGTTTATTTTTGAATCCTAGAAGCCATAAAGCATGACAAAAAGATTACAACAAAGTCAACTTTTAAAAATTAAATTTTTTCTGCAGTCAGCCTTATACTGCAGTCACACCAGAGAAAACAGTGGTTGAAGACTATGGCACAACCAAAATTATTGTGACAGTGTGCAATGAACTTGCAATCTTGTTGCTTTTGAAAATGGTTACTTTGAAGATGAGGGATGAGGCCTGCAATCACTCACAGTCCGCTGCTGTTTTCAAAGTGACTTTGGTCCATAAGACAGCAAAAAAACAGCAGTGATACAGAGTCAGGCTCTATCAGTTTGTGATTAAATAAGGTTAACTTGGCAATAAATGCAATCTGTTATAATATATAATAATAAAACTTTTTTTTTTCTTTTTTAACGCAGGACTCTTACAAAAAAAAAATTCATATGTAAAAGAATCCCGTGGCACCGGCAGATTATCTGACTACATGCTGTTGCCAACTCACCACATGGCGTGTCACACCTGAAAAGCTACAGTAGTGAGAGGTAGGGTCAAAAGTTTAGGAACTAGAGAAACATGAGAGCCACCCCCCCTCCCTCAGCGTAATACCTTGAGCAAATGCCAGACTCCATGTCCGTGCTCCGTGGGTTGAATGTGAGGATATAGATGGTGCCAAAACACTGTTTGGCAGAAAAAGAAAGCAGTTGCCTGCCCCACTATACTGGCACTAAGCCCAGTCACTGCAAGCTTTTGCCAGTTTCAGACAGATTCTCTGCTTTGAAGCTGTGAGGACATTTTCTCCCCATGAACGTCTGACAGGCAAATCAAGCATGTTCCCCCCACTGCGTTATTGCGCAGGTTAACTTGATCAATGCAATCACAGAGCTGGCGACAAATCATACTCAGATGAGGTTCATTAAGGCCCAAATTAGTATGCAACTTCAATGGGGAGCACCGTGATTGGGTCTGATTGATATGATTATGAACACAGTGTTTGTGCAGCCACAGCTTTTAGAGAGTTGGTTGATAAAAAAAATATATATATAATTTTTTTGATGAAGAGAAAAGAAAAAAGGAAGTCTTGACCTGATGGGGGAGTGAAGAGCTGAGCAAAGGTCACCATGTGTTCAATTTTTGGCTGTAATGAAATGTCGTACTAGCTAGAATTGGCTCAATCTCGTTCACCAAAAACTGTTTGGACGATGGAAGAGGAATTGGCGGCAAATGAGCTCAAGGGGAGCAGAAACAGTGTGGAGGAATTGGCTGCAGAGAATTGACACGTTCTGGATTCACTTGAGGCAATGATGTGGAAGAAGCAGATGGAGTCGGGCAGAACAGCAGTGCCGTTCCCTGTTGTCTCTGGGACGTAATTACAGGTTAATGAAATGATCATGTCTGAGATTGGCGTTTTACACATTTAACTTCTTTAATCTGAGCGCAGCGGTACGATCTTCTAGAGACCACAGAGAGTTAGATAATGATTAAAATGGACATGAAAGATGCTTACTTTTTATCCGCTCAGTTTTCTCACGCTTCCCTTACAGATCCCCTATAAGTTTCCCATTTCATCAATCAGTTAATTAATTCTTCACAATAATCTTATGTTGAATGGAAAGAGTAAGATGAAGTTCAGGTTTTGGATGCTTGCGGTCTTTTGAAATGCCGCACAGCTGGAAGAGACGAGAGAAAGTGAAGAGGCCACCGACGGTGAGGCGTCCCGAAGCATTGTGTGCAGACACATTTAATGCCTGCCACATTCTTTCATACACTATTAAGACATCAAAACAAATATGCCCCATCTCTCCGCCTCTAGTTCCCTTCGTTTTGTATAATTGGCTGCCTTCGGGGTTGCCATGGATACGGATGGACCATGGGTTACAGTGAGTGAAAAAGAAGAGGACAAGGGGGGACCCGAACTCATTTTCACTCTACTTTTCACATTTTGATAATTAGATCATGCAAATTTCTAGCATAAGCACTTTTGGGAATAACAATGACCGTTATTTCTTTGCTGCAGTAATTACAATTAAAAAAAAGTCTTTTTTATATTAGATGTGCAAACAATCATACAATTATGGCTTCAAAGCAGACGGAATACAGAAAGAGTATTGGTTTTTACTGAAGTGCACAGAGTTAAGGCAAAACTTTTCTTTTTTTTCAAGGTATTAACAATGTCAGGATTTGATTCAGTTTAGCAGTTGGCCCAGCTAATACGTTGCCAAACACTTCTTCCTGCTTGGTGAATTCATTATTTTCATCTTAATGGGAACATCTGACTGACACCTGCCATCTCAAGCTGTAGGTGCGTCACGTCAGGTGCAACAGTATTCACTGCAAGAGCGCATCTGTACTGTATTTGTGGAGGTCTTTAAGAGGCAGTAAAAGTTTGAAAATGAGTAGTAGAAAGTTGGGGTAATCAACCATGTATGAAAATCATTTTATCTTTCACTTAATACCATCTTCTGATAGGTCCCAAAATAATGTGCAGCACCCTCGAATGTACAGCCAGAGTCAGAGAGCTATTTTCAGCGAAAAAGAACAAGGAGTCCTGCAACAGCTGTTACGGCACCCATCGAGTCTCAACATCACAGAGTCAGTCTGGGAATACATGAAGACACAGAGGTAGTTAAGACAGCCTAAAGCCACAGAAGAATTATGGAAAGTTCTCCAAGATGTCTGGAAAAACCTGCCTGTGTGAAAAACGTACTGTTTAAAAAGGCAAAGAAAGCCTTCATCTTCTCCGCTAAAGCCATTTATAATATCTCAACAATAATTCGAATCACTGAATCAGACATTTGTGAAAAAACTCAAGAATCGAAGTTTTATCATTTTATTTGTCTTTGTGTTTAGCTTCCTTCAAAACTTCTTCAAACTTCAAAGCCTTCAAACTTTGATGCCACTGCCTTTATCACATTCGTTTTACCGAAACAGGGTTCCAACCTATATTTAAATATTAGCATTTTCCAGCTTTGTTGGTGTAATTTTCCCGAGAGTTTCACCATTTTGTAACATCACATGGGTAAATTATTGATTACAATGTGGTTGACCTATTTTTAACCCCTGTGCCGACACTTATTCGACAGACACATCAGCTGACATGAAGGTAGAAAACATATACCCATCTTTCCTCGATTTTTGCTGCGGTGATTATTGTTTAGATATCTTGTTTCTGATTTTTACTGATCATTATTCTTCTTTAACTGGATAAAAAAAAAGAACGAATTAATAGATGATTAAGAATTTTATAGTTTATAGTCACCTGGTACATTTTAAATGATCACATAATCAGGCAAAATTAAATATATATATGAATGCAAGTCTCTATTAATGTGGACTATTCAGAAGGATTTGTCTTAATTTGCCCTTCTATGAGAAAAAAAAGAGAGAAGTCAGATTATTCTTTTGATTGTTTAAAATAGTGCCACGTCTAAAAAGATTCGCCATATTATCTATCTGAATACACCTCAAGACTTAAGCTGTGAAGCATATGGAGCTTTTTATAAAGGACTGCAAAGTCTTTGAGTTCAAAGCTGCGGGATTTCAAACGCATTTTTTAAACTACCTGCTACCAGATCAGATTTACATTTAGCAGGTAGGAAAATGTGATGGACCTGAGACCACTTGCACAAAAAGGTGGGAGGAAATCTCGAATCTTTATGTCAAAACTTAACATTTAAGCAGCAATGAGCATGACTCAAAAGTATATTTCATATCAATGTCCTATTTTTAAAAATGACTGAAATCAGATCTTTATTCCACACCTGTCAGACGAAGAGGACAAGCAGTCAGGTAGATGCAATGAAAGACAAGACAACTGATTTTTCACTGCTTTCTCCTTCAAGTAGGGCCCTTTTTCGCAGAAGTATGTGTGTGTGTGTGTTCCTGTCATTGTATTTTATATTGGCTTGTCAGTATGTGCATCAGCCTGCCTAAATCTGGGCTCTCACACACCGAGGTCTCATTCGTTTGTATCTTATTTGTACCCACTAAATGTGACATCTACCACCTGGTTACTGTCACCAGGTGATAAAATACCTTCCTGCAAAGATGGCAGTTGTCCTACTTTCCAGAAAAGACCACTTCTGGCCATTCAGCAGAGTTAATACCTGATCTGCACACCTCTCCATGTGGGAAAAAAGCCCAGAGCTGTGGGCTTAAGCCTGTATGCATATTAATCAATATATCAAACTCTTTTCGCCCCTGTCTGCTCTATAATCCTGTTTCCAACCCACTCAGAGTAATGGGTCCACCAGAGAATGCCGATATGACATATTTTAAAAAATCACCATTAATCTTTACATTTAAACTACCAGAGACGGAAGGAAGCCAAATATAACCTGATGTCAATGCCACACATGTCCATACGTTTCTTAGAAGAAAAAGTCTTCTTTTTATTCTAAAAGAAAAAAAATTGTGGTTTTAAAAGATTCTTAACAGAAACGAAAACAGCTATTTCTCTCTTTTTACCTGAAAACTATCTTTGGAATATTCATGCGCAAAGTCCACAACTCCCAGCTGGAGAAGGCAGGTTATACTGGGGAGCTCCCCGTGGAAAAAGACCAGACTGATGATCCATATGAGGGAAGATCAGACAGACTGAGCAGAGGATAACAAGAGAAGGATTAATGAGGGCGGTGTAAGAATTTACCAAGCATTTCCACATGAGAACCAACTAAATACAGTACACGTCTCAAAGCTGAGTGTGATAAGTGTTTGTATTAGCGTCTCAAGATAACATGCAAAAAGAGTTCTTGCAGTAGAATGCACTGCATATGGTATGTGTATCATTTACTATAGATATAAATAAATAAAAACTAAATTATCAGTGAATGGACACAACATAAGCAACAACAGCTTAATGAAATGCAACAGCCATTATACTATTAACGTTGTTGATTTCAGTTTTTCATATACGAGCACCAACTACTTCTCTGATTTCTAACAGCAGTAAAAACAAAGCAAATATCTCTGAGTTATAGACTGCTGGATGAACAAAACATGGACACTGACAAACTGCAAAACATTTTCACTGTTGTTGGCATTTCATATCCGATTAATCAATCGAAATAATCCTTAGATCCATCTGTAAGAAAATAATCTCAGCCTGCTTTGCCCACATTTGACAGTATTTATTTGCCCTGCAACTCTTTTAATCTGCTGCTATTTTCTAGATTAATCTTCTGTATCTTAAAATGTCAAAAAGGCCTTTTGTGAGCTTATGTGTTCAAATGCTGTTTGTCATGCCACCCCAACCTTTCGCCGCAGATGGCCGCCCCTCCCTGAGCCTGGTTCTGGTTTCTTCCTGTTAAAAGGGAGTTTTTCCTTCCCACTGTCGCCAAAGTGCTTGTTCATTGGGTTTTTCTCTGTATGCATTATTGTAGGGTCTGCCTTACAATACAAAGCGCCTTGAGGCAACTGATGTTGTGATTTGGCGCTGTATAAATAAAATTGAATTAATTTGAATTGAATTAATGTCAGCCTAAAACAACAATATGCACTTTACTGTCACATTGTTCAAGGAAACCCCCGAGCCATCAATCCCCAAGAAGCTTAAACTGATGTGATTTTTGGATTTTGCAAGAAAGAGTGGCTAGCAATTCATATATAAGCATGACATAGCTGTAAGTTAAAATTTCTGTCATTCAGCCAATCAATTTATTGACTACACAACACGAACGCAAACAACGGCATCAGAAAATTGCACGATTAGCATCGCTCTTACACGACAAGTTTCATAATTGCAGTGCAGCCGCTTTGCGATTTGAATGTTTTTTTGTTTTTTTTTATCCGTTTCACACCTGTGTAACAGAGCATGCAGCAGCTTGTGTGAGTATGTGTACCAGTAAATGTGAAACTGCAAATTGCTGTAAAAAACATGTGTACTCTACCCTTCAAGCATCGACTGGAATTATAAAGCACAGTGTGACCACACAGATATTGTATTTCCTGCATGACTAGGCAGACAAACTACAGTACAGGCTCAGACATTGGGTTGTGACTGATGTCTGACTTCTTTTCCCCCAAAACCCACCAGTGGCTGTTGCAAGCACAGTTGTGAAACACTCAGGATTGATTTTGTTTTTTAAGCATGTTTTTTTTCCTAGGGAGAACTTTTTTTTATTTTCTTTTTGGCCTTCAAAGCGCGACCTGTGCTTTGCCATAACTAACTGTGTTCTCTGACTTGAATCAGCCCACCCACAGAGATGATGCCTTACTGGTGCACACAGACTGATCATAATACAAGCTGTATGTAAACAGCAGTAGCGGTGAGCCACATGTCCACTGATGGCCATGCTTGGCCCAGTCACAGACTGCATCAGCACGGCACTGAGAGTATTAAAAGCAATCTTCCTTTTCTTTTGGCTGCTCCCTTTAGAGGTTACCACAGCAGAGAATCTGCCTTCCTCTCACCCTGTCCCTACCATTCTCCTCTGCCACAACAGCTCTCCCTCACTACAGTCATGAATCTTCCCTTTTTTCCTCCTGCCTGGCAGCTCAATCATCAACATTCCTTGTCCAATATACTGTATCCACCGTCTCAACCTGAGCTGTCCCTCTGATATGCTCATGCAACAGAAAACTTTAATAGATACCAGTGAGATTCATTAGCTGATAAAAAGCACTGTGAATGAACAATATTTCATTTACATATTGAAAGTGGGCTATAATTTATCATTAGCTTCCATCTGTGCATCTTTGAAAAACCCTCCGATTTTCTGTTTGAGTAGTTCTGCTTATTCAGCTATGAGGGACCATGAACTCAGATTGAAGAGATATTGAAAGGAGGTTATTGGAGGCAGGCCGCCAATTGGGTCTGCCCAGCTTATTTACCATCTTGTGATTTGTAGTGCACTATGTATAATTGTGAATTGCCTGCAGAAGCACAGAAAAGATTGGGAGACCAACAGAGAGAACTGTCATTCAAGCACTGAGATGTATGGAGTTCCACACTCTCCCACCAGCCCAAGGGGACACTAGTTCCTCAGACGCACAGTGAAGCATATCTACCTCAGGTGGAGTTTGTGAACTGACTCTTGCATGCCAGGGCAATCTAACTTTGTGTGCAGCTAAGAGCTGAAACATTCCTGGAGAATACAAAAGGAAGGGGGGAGGAGAGAAGCCATGCATTCAGCTGGCAGAGAAATAGAGTATTGCTACTACCAAGATAAAGAAGATAAAGCTGAGGGCAGGAAAAGGGACAAAAATAAGATAACAACAGAAAAATAAGGAGCCAAAAGTAAAGTTTGAGCAAGTTGTGAGTTGATGTTTCAAGGCAACTTTGTAGAAACTCTGAATCATATTATTTATTTTAAAGAGTATATCATTACTGCACCTCTGAGGAACCGGTGTCTGGACACGTCCTTCTGACTGAAGGCTGAAGGACGTTTCTGCAGCAGCGAGACGTGGCTCCATTACCCACACAGCAAGCAAAAGGACATGTACTGCAGCCATAATGGTACATTTAAGTCAGGAGAGGCCTATTTGTTAGTGTGGAAGAGCGAGGCTCAGCAGGCCCGATCGTGACGCCCATTCATCCTCCCCAATCATCAGCTCAGAAGGGAGCACTTCCACTTCTATGCTTGTATACTTACAAAGATGCCCGGCCGGTTAGCCAAGAGTGTTCCACTAAATATGAAGAAAGAGACAGATTATCAAGATGATGCTCGTTTTTAATTGTTTTTTGTTTTATAATGGGTGTTAATCCATATGCACCTGTGCAGTATATGTGTAAATGTCTGCTGTTTGACTCACACAAGCCTTATAGTCATCTGTGGTGAAGATGTTAAGACAATAATTTACCCAAGCTGTTACTCAGACACAGAGGTTAGTCGAGGAAAGAAATGAGGATAATAAATAATTGAATTTCCCCAGGCGGTGAATGGGGAGTCTTTTTTTTTTTTTTTCATTATTTATCATCTAATTGATTACTGCTTGTAGGCTTTCTAACTTGTCCCACAATTAATGTGCTGCTTTTTTTTATGTGCTTAATTAATGGCCAGCGCAGCTTCATGAAAAACACACAGTCAATTACATGTGAAATTGAAAGCCTGTGCCATACTGCAGTGCTGGGGATGGCAAAGAGACATTAATCAGCTAAAATGAAATTCTGTGAGACAGACTTAGTCTTCTGGACCAAATTGGACTATTTTTCAAATTGTTGTCATTCTGCCTCTGTGGCAATATTGCAGCTCAAGTTTTCCTCTTGACCTAAAATACTCTTTGAATCAACTTAGCTGTCAACAATCTTTGCAGTTTTGCTCTGACTTGTTTATTCCAAAACTGCAACCATCCTGTCCTCTGTTTGGGCTCCTGCTGGTGACACATTGCTTAGGTTTCATGTGTGTGGGAAGTCATATTCAATGTGCTGCACCTGCCATATTTGGTGAAGAGCTATTGCTTTGTATACAAACAAAACATGTACGCACACAAGCGCAAAGATGTGCAAACTCACACTGGCACACACGTTTTTCTCTCTAGCTCGTGTTTAGAGAGGATGCCACCCAAACCAATTCCAAGGGGGTCTTGTTTTGAATGAAAAGCATTTATGGCCAACACGGTCTGAATTCAAAATACCTTCTTGGCAGGATGAGCCAGAGCGTGTCTTCTAGGGCTTGAAAAACAAATAGTATCAATTCAGATTTCATTGTTTTCCATTTCTTTTTCAGCCTGAGGAAGAACAATAGGCATGTCCCCTGGCATAACTCAGTTTGGCTACTGGCCTTTTTAAAATTTGTTTTTATTTTTTTATAAATTAAAAATGGATCTACTGGCTTCTGTGCATACCGACAGCTCACTTTGAATTTACAAAAATTTGAATGACAAATGGAAATAAGAAATGAAAGAAAACAACCCTCCCAAAGTCCACAAATCCACTGTTTATTTGTAGACTTTATTCCTTTAAACTGCCTCTCTTTATTTGACCTTACACTGAAAAAATGTAATAAATTAAAATGCAGGTTCTGCATGCATCACTAAATCTCTACAGCGACAAATCAGCCACCAGTCTCACCAGGCACAGATCTCCATTTCCAGGAAGATATTGATTCGAGTCAAAGCTACCAGGATCAATAGTTTCACTGTTAAAAGCCAGCTCGTTGACCCCTAAATAATACTGCATAATGGACTGGGGCGGTAATGAAGCCCATCTTACTTAATTCACATCTTTTGTCTTTTAGGCCTGAAAAACATCAGAAAGGAAAGCTTTGACTTAAGTACAAAGAACAAAGTAAAAAAACATAATTTTACATTTCTTTTTGTCTGCCATCATTTAAAAAGTGCTTTTTGAAAACTTGACAATTTTGTCGAGATGTCTTCAGTTCCTCCTCAGAGGCACAGATGAGGCTCTTTCTCTGCTTTAATTGCTGATGGACAGAGAGGAGGCACTGAAGCCTGTAAAATAAAGCCCCCAGGCGGCTGTGAGCTATGCAAAGACTCAATGAAAAGGTCTGAATACCACAAGGTTGACATCATTAAGAGTAGCCTAATGATCCTCTGGATTTGATTTGTTTGCCCTGTGTCACACTTAACCCCCCCACTCCCCCCCAAAAAAAAAACACACCCAAATTTCATGAGTCTGTGAACAGGGCTTCTGTTGAGGTTTGGGCTCATTTGGACTCTTGCCAAAGCCATCCAAGTCTGAATCCAATTACTCCAGCCAGAATGTTATGTATTGCTAAAAAAAAAAAGTCTAACTGCAGAGCTTTTACAGAAAGAAAATGATCCTACTGGCTCATGAAAAAGTGGGGAAACATCAAGAAAAAAACCTTATGTTTTGTCTTTCAGCCTAA
>VOQK01024049.1:4326-19634 GCA_015052645.1 Benitochromis conjunctus | reverse complement strand
TCTCAATGCATTTTTTTGGTTTAAAAAAAAAAAAAAAAAAAGCACTCTGTGGACTGCTCTGTCTCAGATTTATTCAATTGGATTCCTGCATACAGTAAATACTTTGGGGGTGGGGGGGTTTACCTGGCATATATTTATCTCTGCTACAACCTAACTCTTTGCAGTGGTATGCAGAGTCACAGCAGGGAGGCTGATGCAAGTCTTGTTGCTGGCTGTTGCTGTGGGTGATGGAAGAGAACTGAAAGGAGCAGACAGACACAAAGGGCCGTGATTGACTGCTTAGGCTCAAACACAGAGAACATTTTGCACAATCAGATTTGAGCAGCATGAATGCTGAACTTTTCTTTCCAGATACAGAGAAAAATTGCTGCTTTGGTGTGTTTGAACATTGTTTTTAAAAGACGTCCAAGAGATACCAGAGCGTGCCAGAACCGTAATACCACTGAGGCTCAGAATGAAGAGAGGGAATAATGTGAGATATCATTTGTGCAACAAAGCAAAAAAACAGCTACCCCAAGACAACTACAGTAGGTGACTGATGTGCTACTATAAAGAATGAATTCAGATCACATCTGTGGATCGGTGGCACACAGTTCAAAGCACATCTTCAATGCATCAGGGTGCAGGTGGGTGTGGTTCAGCTTCAGCCGTTTGGGAAATATCGTGGCCGGAAGCAAACAGTGCAATTGCAGCGTGATTAGAAATGATGTGAAATAAGGACAAAACATCAGCAGAAGGTATTTGTGAGGCCTGGCAGCCAGTCATGACTTAGCAAATTACCTCTTTTCTGTTCTTTAAATAGTAGAGTGTTTTATATCACAGCACTCTGATGTCCCTGAGTGACACAGAATCACCAGTGACTATCATACATTATATTAGCTTAAAGTTGAGGTTTGATGTTGTTCTACTGCAAAGTGAAATGTTTAACGTTAGGGACGGGTGCCTGTTTGCCAGACCTTAGAATCCAAAGGAGAAGGAAGCCTGCTTTCAAAGAAAATAAAAATCTATAGTGGATAAAACTGATAAATTCACCAATAACATTGGATGGGGACACGTAACTACTATATTGTTGCGACTGCTACTATATTTTGCTCTCAGCTACACAATGTTTCACCTTGTAATGGAGTTACGTTAGCTTATAGGAAGCTGTGAAAATGTGCAGAATTTGATAGACGACACAATAAAACTGTTGAAAGTTGGGAAAATGTTGGGATTACAGTTAAATAATGGATTTAACATGTTCTTGTGCTTCAGGTCACCTTTTTTCTTCAATCAGGACTGCAGTCTTTCTTTAAAGACACAAAAGCAATCTGAGCTATGCCTACTGAAGCTTCTCTAAATACTAATTAAGAATTTATACTTGTGTTGGTATAGTATTTCCTTACTTTTACACCAAAAATATAATATAGTATAAAATTATACCTGAAGGTAAATTGTCTGGAGAGAGGCTTGTGTTGTTGCATACATCTTGCCTCACACACCAAGTTTGCCGACTGCAATTCACAGGTCATCATCAGGCAACATGTGTCATGTTTAAGACAGTTTAAGAGCTCTTCAGTAATTAGTGTTCATGCAATTGCTGTTTTTGTATGGAGGATAACTCTCGATTAGAAAGAGGGCAGTTCAAACACAAATCCCAGCGATCCTTAAAAACAACACAAAACCCTGTTTTGCCTCCTACTTCAGGATAGTTAAGGTTATAGATTGTTATAAGAAATAACCGATGTGCCCATCATGTAGACAAAATCACCGACAATGCACTATAAGAAAATTGCAAATATTCAAAAGGGTTGAATATTTATCAAAAGTACCAATGTCAAGTTTCAAAATATTTCCCTACCAGAAGCATATCAATTATTAAAAAAAAAAAAGAAATGAAAGAAATCTTAATGTACGCTGTTTAAATTCAGCTGCATACCCCCAAGCAAATGTCTGGGGAGTCAGAGATTTTTCTGGAGGCGCTGTAACAATGAGTTTCAGAGAGGAAGGGAGAGGCGTACACAGGCAGCACATCTACACACAGAGATCATTTTCATATTCCTTCTGCATGTACGTTTTGATAGGTGGGTTATGAATATTTATTTGTTCTGCATGATCTTCTCGTGCAGGTGAGAAAAGTATGAATCACTCAGTCTAAGAGACAACTGCACTGCTAATCTACACATTACATGACAGCAAGTTCCCCCAGACAATTAATGATGCCGAGACGGGGAGACAAACACAGAAACATAATTAGACCGTCACCGCTGACAGTATTTACAATTTATTGCATTTTTTCAGAGTGTGACGTGATATTTATATTGTCTTTATGGCAGTGCTCTCGAGTGATATGACCCAAAAATAAACCAATTTTCAGAGACATAAGTGGGTCAACCCAAATTAGAACGAAAACAACATGGACGGATGCAAACACTATACCCCTCATCAGCGCATCCACAAACACATGCCGCGAGGACTTTAAATAGAGACCCACAGGCCGAAAACAAACACTGAAGTTTGTGAACCTGAGTAGAGAAAAATCTCAGCCTGAACTGTCACAGTAACTCAGTGTTCAGCGCCAGCGTTCCCGAGCAGAAAAGGTTAGATTTGTGGCTCTTGCATGTTCTCCAAAAGTTCACAAACAGTTCCTCTAACATTTCAAAAGCTTTAAGCGAGGTGCATTGAAGTCCTTGACTGGTTATAGGCATGAATGTGATTGACCCAGAATAAAAAGGAAGCGAGGACCAAGATAAGAAAATACTTTTTTTTTTTTTTTTTCCCCCTCAGTGAAGGGAAACCACAGCCGCGTGTTTCAGAAAACATGTCTCGGTATCAGTCGCTGTGTACTGTTTTGCAGAAAGTTTATTTTTAAAATAAATACCATGACCTTCATTTGTTGGCTTGATGAAATTTGGCTGCATTAAAAGGCATTCATAATGTGGCTGCGACCAATGATTGTAATGTCTGACTCCTAATTCTTACCTCGCTGCAGAAAAAAAACATTAGAAACTGTAATATTACGTCACTGTTTTATGTGCTTCTTCACCTTCCTTATTTAACCACTTTAATATTTGAATCGCTTCCATATTGATCTGCATTTCTTTTCCCACCATTCTGTATCTATTATGTACTAAACATATACAGGACATTTATAATTTGCCTCCCTTAGATGAATGAGACACACCGTACTGTTGCTGCTCACAGAGGCTGGCAGCTGTCTGTCACGACATGCAACAGATTTCTGCTATTTTTAACACGAGAGCTGCAGCTGGAAACTCCATGAGCTGCAGAGAAAACTAAGATGGACTGTCATTGGCCAAATGAGTCTGGATTGATTTTTTGACAGCATTAGATTTACATCCATTGTTTAGACGATTATTAAACAAACCACATAATACTCTTAAAGCACAAAGGACTCTTATGTTTGAAAACCAAAGCAATTACTATTATTATTATTATTATTATTTAAATTATGAATCATAACATTTATGGTCACAGAAAGGTAGGAGGTGGTCTTGTGCCCAGTCTGTCAGTATCCTGATAGCTAAATCTGCAAATCTTTTTCTATGGAGAAAACAGCTTTGTATTATTATTATTATTATTATTATTATTATTATTATTATTATGGGTAAACCTTTGGTTTACCTTTAACTTCAACAAAGGTACTTGACTTCATTACATAACTTGTATGTAGAATATTGATTATTTAACTTTTGAGTGCATTTAATGACAAAATTAAGCTTTTCACCTCTAAATCAGAGACTATAGACTCATAAAAAGTAGTGTATATTTAAATACTTCCTGTGATGTCTAAACATGCTGCATTTTGTTTGCAATGTTTGGAATCTCCTCAAACCCATCCCAAAGATGATCACTTTGTTTTCTTCAAACACTGAGAAGGATTCAGTCTCTTCTGTCCCCATGAATATAACTGATAACACTACACTCCTACATACAAACACACTTCTTTCCTTGCGACCTGTCCTGAGCGCCTTTGCTCCATTTCCTCGTTTCCTTTTGCTGATGACCACATGAGCACGCGTCGTTCTTCTCTGCTGACTGCTGGCTCGCTCTCTCGCTGCTGTTTCGGCTCAGCCCCGCGGGCAATTTTCACACAGGGCTGATTGAATTCATACCTATTCCCCTCCACTTTTTCTCCTTTCACTGTTCTGTGCTCTTGCTAAGGAAAAGGGATGAAGCAACGAGGTCTCATCACCACACACACATACTGCATATAAATGGACACTGACAAATGAAACCCACTGCACGGAGATGGCTGGAAGAAGGCATGCAGTATGAATCCAGGCAGCAGTGATATTCAGGCCAAGCTGACATTCAAAAACATGCGTACTTAAACAGGTGTGCTTAAGAAGCGGGCAAAAACAGGCATGTTTAATGAGCACGCTTGTACAGTATGTGAACCCATGGGGAAGCTCCCAGTTTAAGGAAAAAAAATTTTTGCATAATGATTTATCAATCACGAAAACATCTGTTATATTTAGAGATTTAAATTTTTCAGTTTAATCTTATTCTGCTAAAAAAAATTATTTAGTGAACCGAGTACATTTTCAATACAGGTTGAATGAAGACGGTTCATGGTGGTGGTAGCAAAAGTTGCGATTGTATGAGGACAAAACATTCACACACAAACAATTATATAAAGATTATGCACCAAAAGCAAGAGTCTACCATTGGGCAATAATGTTGCCTGATAACTTCTGGAGTAGTTGCCAGCTGTGTGGATTGCCAGAAGTGTGTGTTGGTGAATGATGAAAGAGTGGGGCAGCAGCAGCCAGACCCGATTGAACAAGACATTTAACGTGGAAACTGCTTCCATAAAAAAGACCAACCACGAGCCTTCTGGGGCTCCAAGAAAACACACACACATAAACAATGCATTCCACTAGGTCAAAACAACAGGAGGTTATTAATGGTCAGGTGTTTCTCCAGCTCTGCTCGAAGCATTTCTCCAGCAAACTGTGTCCCGCAAGGAGCCATAATCATCACGCAGTTCCCGGCAATCATTTACAGCAGCACCAGCTGCCGAATGTCCTCTGGTCAAACTTGATGCACAATCTCGTAATAGTCTGCAACAGTGTATCTCAACTGATTTAAGCCTCTGCAGCAGTGACAGACCTTCGAACTATTGGTTTTATCATTCGAATGGAACTGCATACTCCTAAGAGAAGCGTCTAATGGGAGAACCAAAGGGTGACTCAGAGGATCAGAGATGGCTATCCATCTTGTTTTCCGGGAACCTTCACAGAAAGCACGCAGGCGAGTCATGTGATGGATAGCGGCACCAGAGTAAAGGGTATTGATACAGTATGTTTGTCAGGAAACAGAGGCCGTGTACTCGATCTCGTAAGAGAGACTGCGTGCAGCGAACAGTCAGGCAATCCAAATGTGAAGAAACGAAAGTAGTAAAAGGATTGGAGTCATTCAAACAAAACATATTAAGGAAACTAGTGACAAAGACTGAGGTTAAAAAGGGAAGATTAAATGACGTAAAGATAGAAGTAAGGTGTCTCTTTTACAGGTTTTCTTCACCCAAGCTACTTAGCAGCCATGTCCTTCTGTGACAAGGTGAGACAAAAGCAAACTTCATGAGGAACACACTCGTATTCGAAATGTCATTTTCGGTGCCGTACATAGAAAATCTCCATGGACCAGTGGATAAAGCAGAAGAATATTTTCTGCATGGCATTAATGGCAGGCAAATGTGGAATAATGGATTCAACAATATATTCTGCTCCAGTAATGTATTCATATTTCACTCATCCAGCAGAGCTGGACAATTTTATGCTGCTCTCCCCCTCAGCTCGCTTGGCCTGCAAATCAATGTCCATTAAAGCGACTGAGTGTTCATATGTCACTGGATCCTTTCACATTAATTCTGCTGCTGCGAAGATTTCCGCCTTTTCCACTGCACGGAAAACACTACATCTGCAGTGTATGTTATGTGCATTCTCTCGAGGGCTGCTACAGGCAGATGCTCATTACGACAACACCTTTACCTCCAGTGATTTCACACTGTACTGATAATGAATCGGCCCATTTGTGCAGTGTGGCTGTCACAGGCTATTTTTAAACCTTTATTTATTCAACCAAGGCTTACAGAGCATTCATACTTTTTTCCTGACATGGCCAAGCTTCACACTCATGCAGTTTCACAGCTTCACACCTGGATGCTGTCCATCGTAACCTCGGGCCTTTATACACAGCCACTGAACAGCTTCACTGGAGCGACTGGACCTTTTACAAGGACGCAGCTCTCGTACTTTTTCAGCAATGGAAAAAAAAAAAAAATTTCCATTCAACTTTGCCTTCTAAATTAAATCAAATTCCTCAGGCTTGGCTCCTTAACCTCTAAGCAACACTTTAATACTACAACGACAAAGCAACAACAGCGCATTCTTGGAGATTGATTACATTTTAAATTCAGGTTCTATCCCCCCCCCCCAGAATCCAGTGAAACATTGAAAAGCAAAGGAAAAAGCCTCCAGAAGTTCTAATTTATTAATATCTAATTATAATAATCATTTACACAAACAATTTCCAAGCTTCTGTGTGTACACTGTAACAGCCATTATATTAAAAACACACAGAAACAAAAACAACAGTTTAATATTATAATTTAGGAGGGATTCACTGGACAGCAGCAGCTAGCCTCGAGAGATACAGCAGTGCGCAGTTTGTAACCCTTCAACGCTGAACTGAACCGGGCACTGCAATATTGCCTTACCATCAAGAAACACACATCGTGTAGGGTAAGTAAGACGCACTGGGAGATAACAGGAGGCGCATTTCTGCTTCTTTAGTAAAGAGTAACTGGCTCTTCACACTTTCAGCATCTGTGACCGGCAGATTAGTCAGTCTAGTAAATTCACAGATGAATTTGACACGAGGCCTTCATTAAAACTCACATTACCATAATATGATACCAATTAATTTTATGCTCAATGCAGCTTACATGCCATACATTTTACATCTGCTACTTCGTCAAACCCTCATTATCATATGCATTATAAGTGAGGTGGTTTTACTAGTTCATTTAAGTGATTTCTTTACATTTTCTGTGTTTATAGCTCAGAAATATCTTACATGTCTACAAACTAAACAGCTACAATTCAAGACTAATTTGAATTTGATAGTTTAAAGCTAGAAATTACCACCTGTGATGAATTTTTTCATGATTTCAGTTTTTACAATTTGATGAAAGCTTGTTTGGTTGTCAAAATAAGGTCTAGATTACCGTGAGGTGCAGACAAGTTAGACATGTGAGACATCCAGTGAAAAATATGTATAAACCAACCAGGTCCTTTTTAAAAAAAACATAAAACTAGTTAAATTGGTGAGGATAAGTACATACCCAAACCCTTACCTATATATCTTTCATCCCAGAGAACAGAAAAGCCCAAAACATGAAAATGCTGAAATGGCCCAAGATAATTTTACGCTTGCACAGCGGTGACACATAAATACACCCAAACACACTGATGTGCACAAATGCTGTCACCCTCAGAGGCAGCCTGTTCATCATTCAAACTGCGGGCCTGGCGTGAGATAAAGGAAGCAGCAGATCTCACTAGAGTAGAGGGATAACAGACAACTATTAATCTTACCTCCTCCCCTGTCAAGTAGTACGCCGACAGCAACCCGCCGACGTAACGGATGTTCACCTCAAACAGCGATGCCTCGCCGTTCTGTTGAACCGAGAGAGAGAGATCAAATTGTCAAACGTCATATTTAAGCCCTCAGTCGGGGGTAAAGTAGCTGCATTGGGGGAAAAAATACACTAAAGACATCATGAACTGTTTTTTTACTCCACTCATGGTTTTACTTCATTCAATAACCGAGCTATGCGGTAGGTTTATTGCCCTCTGAGATCTCTTCGGAGTAGCGTAGTCAGATGGGAAGATAAATATTTTAATATTTCACACAGCATAAAGTGTCTGGGTCATGTAAATATTTATTATTGTGTATGTGCAGATCAGCATTTCATGGTTGTTTAATAGACTTTCAGTCTTTAAGGCATCAAGATGTTTACTAGAAGTACAATGAGAGTCTGGTGTATTAAGAAGTGAGATTAATGAGTTAATGAGCTACACTGTATTCTGTATTCTACGCTGTATTCTGAACACCTAACCTGGCTGGAGGCTGTAGAGTTACAGCATGTGCACATACGTATTTATACTTGATTCTAATCTGTTTCTTTAACAGCAGCTACTAGAACACAGAATAGACACCAAGAATACCTGTCACTCTTATCTGCCAACATAGTAAAGTGATTACCACAACTACTTTATTAGACTGAGGGACTTTAACCTTTAATGTTTAAATTAATGCAGTTTAAAGTTTCAGAGCTCTAATGTGTAGGGGTCACATTAGAACGAACAGCAGCACTGAGAACACACTCAGTGTTAAAACAATCGGTTTAATTAAAATGCCTGTTTTTACTGCTCGGTGCACTAAACCCCAAGGTTAACAATTTCTGCAGCATCGGTCTCTGGTCCTTCTTTCAACAAGTTTGCACTTTACAGTTCTATTTTTAATTTCCTTTACACAATTTTATCATCATCACTTGATGACATCTCTGACTGAAGTAGGCAGCACTCAATTTGTGCAGAAGCAGAGTCATGTGATCTATGGCACACCCGCTTTTTAAGTGACCATGTACAAAGCCTGAAGCAGAAAGCTCGACTTGACAGAAAAAGTTGATAACCACCATTGTGATATTCATCAACTCTGACTGGGATTTTAGGGTTTTTCAAGTAGATTATGCAACAAATGCGTGGCTATGTTGAACCTCCTTTGTATTATTCCCCCTGTAGTAGGTGGCCAGTAAAGTTTAGAGATGAGCTGGTTATCACACAACTGCCAGTTTAAGAAAAACAATTAAATGTAAAGATGGCATAACTAGGAGCATAACTTAATTTCTTGAGACTTCTATTTACAATGACCGTAGATGATCACAATAAATTACAACTGTGGTTATATCTCAGGAGAAAAAAAAGACATTTCTAATAAGCAATGCCGTTGCATGGTGTTGTTGTGAGTAAGCGCATAAGAAGAGTCATACTGGACTAACACAAGGCAAATTGGCTTGTGACCATGGCCACTTCATCTGAATTCAACAGCCGTTGTTTATCTTTAAAAGTCTTTGTACTCGGTGACCAATGAACAATAAATTAAATTATAATTAAATAAATATATTAAATGTTTTTGTTACCACAAAAAAGAGGCAGTTCTCACTATGCAAACTGAATGCTTTAGCACATGCAAAACAGGGTCGATAGTGTTTTTGTTGCCGTTGCCATTTTCAAACGTCGACCTGATGCATAGTAGCTAACTGTAATAATGAATATTTAAATGCTTGTTGGATAAGAAGGGAGGCTAATGGCTGAGAGGATTAAACTGCAAGTACACAGACTACACTGTACTTATTAATAGAAGCAAATCCATGCTGGATTATTATTGTTATTCTAATTCCAACATAAAAATAAAATGTAAATGTATATCACAAAGCTTAACCTGACCTAAACCATATTAACCAATAATTACCAGAAAAAGATATTACATTGATATAAAACACATGCACTTATTAGTCAACTACGTAGCCACTAATCAGAAACAAAAATCCTTCCAGAAGTAAGTCTGGTCACTCAGCAGCCATCTTGGCAACATCTCCAAGCAGCCATCTGACTGATGACTCACTAAACTTTACCCACAAGAACGCTGAACAAATAAGCATGGCTAAGTTTTGTTATAGACACCGCATATCAACAAAAGCAATACTTACACATACGTATGTTTGCTATGATAATGACACGAACCTGTGGATATGCATCAATCTATTAAAATAATTTGTCGCATGCGCTCGAGCTTTCATGTCGTCCATCTCTGTACAGTTTAGTACCAAATCCACAGGCAGTGATTTGACAAAAACAATACAGCAATAACAAAACATTTAAGACATCTGAATTCTACAGTTTTAGAAAAGAAAAGTTAGAAAAAAAGAAAAAAAGATTCCACTTCAAAGTGACTCTGAGGTGTTATTATTTACATAAAGGCAGTTTTACAGTGAATCCCCATGGAAACAGCAAAAGTGGTTGCTAAGCGATGATGTGACAAAACTGCAAAACCTCTTTTGACTGATTGGTTAGCCTTCGTATTCCCCATTAGTGAAATTAATTGTATTCACAACATTTTGACAGTATCAAACAGATATGATAAATCAATAAAAATAGTGGGAAGCATTAATATGAGCGCACACTTAGAACCTTAGATAACACTTGATTTAAGTGTTTGTTTTCGTGTTTGCAATTCAAGTAATGCACAAACTTCTGTGGTCCTTTTAAAATAATTCAAAAATCCACCCAAGTCATTTTCCCATACAGGTTTATCTGTGTGCCTATAAGGAAAGCTCTTGAACTACAAAGCTCCCCATGCTCTTCCTTCCCCTCTCTTGGCTGTAATGGAGTTTTTCTCTCCAAAGAAATCAACGACTAGAGCCAGGGCAGCCTCAAAAAGTCAGGCTAGAAAGTCAAAGCCATGTAATCGTGTTCCCCGGTGTTTTGTTTCCTCTTTTGTCTGAGAGTCTCTTGCAACCGCAAGGCAGTATTGATTAGTAGGGAGCAAGTTTGCTAGTTCAAGCTGGATTTTATTTAAGAACCTCTGCTGTAATATTTTGCCATCACTTTCTCCTCTTACATTTTTTTTTTTTGGTCACTTAAGAGTCTCACAAACTGAATTCTATTCTGTATGAGATTTATTTATTTATTATTTTTGGACCAAGTCTACAGATTACTGGACAGATATTTATACTGCGACATCTCAACTGCTCGGAAAACCACTCCACAAAGAGAAACGGTGAGCATGATTTGGCTCCGTTGTCGTCCAGATGGACTTTGTGATGTGGAAAAGTACTGTGGCATAACTTCATAAGAGTGTGCAGCTCCTACCCCTTTGTAATTTTTCCTCAGCTTTCATTAGCAACCAGCCTTGTTCTGATTTTCTGTGGAAAAGTAAAATCTTAAGAGTTTCCCAAACAGACAAAGCAAACAAAACTGTAGTTTCTGTTCAACAGTCCTCGCTCTACACTACTGTTTGCTTTTAATATACTCCGGGCTTTTGATTGAAATTGTCTCAATTTTCTCTGTAGGTGGCGAGGCACAAATGAATGTCTTCATCTACATCCACCTTTATCTACTGCTGATAACATATCGCACAATACAACAAAACGTGTTTGTTTGCAATTTTACTTTTCTCCGCTCTGTTTTAGAAATGTAAACGTTCTTAAGCATCAGAAAATATACTGACAAGAGGACTTGTTTTTATGTTGCAATTTCAAGATGAAATATGCACGTTACATTTTCTTTTCTGAAATATGAAATAAGAGGTACTGCTCAGTATGTCACTATAATTACTGCCTCTTGTGCCAGCTGAAGGTTAAAGCCGAATGGTACTCATTGACTTGGAAACCCATTGAGAAGGAAATTGCTAGCTTGAGCGTGGTTGATAAGGAAACTGCAATTTGGTGGCGGAAAGGGCAATTTGCTAGAATCAAGTTAAGGAGTCAGTGGCATCTGTACTTTGCTTTTATTTATCTCTATATGCATCTTCGTTAAAAATGTATATCTTTAATCCTGCTTATATCGCACTTCACATAAACACATAATTAGCATTTATAACCACCGCGTTTGTTTGACACGCCAACAAAATATTCCATCCAGTCTCTTCAGACTCCAGATTCACATTTGCTGCACAAACATGAAAATGTTATCAAGGTTCTTATGTAACCTTCAGGGACCATGTAAAACACAGATGTAACCTGGATCAGATGTTGTAAATTGCCACTATGAGCCATTTGAACCCAGTTCCTCAACACCTTACAGGCAACATTGGATTTAAAAATATCACAGTCACAGTCAGTGTCCATTTACATTTACAAAAAATGTAGCTCTTTACAGGCAGAGGAAGCATATTTTGCAAAAATACAGTACAGTTTTTGTTTCTTTTATTTGATAAGTTGCTTTTGTTAAACTCTGTGGTTCTGATTCTACAACAGCATGATGCTGGCTCCATTTGAAAACTCAGCACACTGGTGACATTTTCTGAGACAAAGCACCAGTGCCTCTGGCAGGACAGCTGAGCTATCTTGCCAACCCTGAAATGAGTGGCCCATTCACTAATGGCACTACAATGGCAGTGATTAGGAATGGAGTGTCTATTTATCACTAGTGATTGTAGCTCTCAGCAAGACCAGCAGAAGGTACAGTGAGAGAGGACATACAGTGCTGACAAAGGTTTTGCCAATCAGACTTTAAGTCCTAGAAGACTCAATAAATCAGTCGGGAAGCCATTCACACCAATTTGACGATATACCTAACGCACATTTACATAAAGAAAACAAGCCCATAGGCAATTTTTCTGCTCAAATGGTTTGTTGATTTCTGCATTTGAATCTACTACTACTTGCAAGCTCTGCGTCTTACTGCAGACGGGGCAACCTAACCTTCAAATGTGCCTCACCGTTAAATGAACTTAAAAGGCAAACCCTAAGGCTCTGAGAACGTACACTAAACAGTAAAACTCACACTGACAAAACTATTCAATCATCACGTGTGAGTAAGACAAGAAGAAAGAAGATTCAAAACTGTGTCCTCTGAAAGGTTGCTTTCATACATTAATTCCACATTAATGTACAAATGGATGAAGGTAAAGCTGAGTGGATCTGATTGCGATGCCGAGTATAAAACCGGTTTGCCATCAAAACCACCGAAAATTATTTGGACACGAATTTCTTTGAAGCAAACCAAATCTGCTTATGATGTTCATTGGGGCATAATGAAAAATGTGAACCTTTAATGGCTTTTTACAAGATTTACAATGTAATTTGTCACCACGAGAAGTCGAATGCTTTTCTTTCATTCACTCTCAAAGTTAGAGTCCACATTAAAGCATAAAATTATTAGCTTTTAAAAGCTATTAAGGCTCTGTGCTTGGCTGTTAACTGGACAAACACACCAGCTAATGTGGGGAAACTGAATTATTGAAATATCCCTGTTTCTTTGTACAACTGTAATAAACTTCAGAGCAAACAGAGATCAAAGTCCTCTAATTTCTGTGTCTGTGTTGAATTCAGTTGTTCAATTTATGCTAAAACAGATATTTACAGTTGGCTGAATTGTGTGAAATCTAAATGTGACCCAGGTGTTGTCTGTTTTTGGAAAATGGGTATAATATTAAATTACTGTTAAATTATTTCCTGTTAATCATGATCTTTCCTCCCTCCACTCTCCCCTCATCCCAAATGATGGAGGCAGATGCCCTTTCCTTCCTGCTATGTTTGCTCAAAGGAAATAATTTCATTTTTTGTTATATATTCCAGTTCAGATGACTCATCTTAATATGTGGTACAACATCAATAAAACTGTATCAACCAATAAAGCAGTGGATGAATCCTAATAAAAGAATAGAAGATTCTCAAATCTAACCCCCCAAAAAGTGTCTTTTACGACTAAAACACTAAAAGCAATGTCATAAAGCTCGATTTACATGCGCCGCTTATCCTGGAGGTACGTTAATACATGATGCGGAAAGCATTAAAGCTCCCCCGCAAGCATGATCAGAAAATCTGGATAAGTGGGTGACACCTGTTTTTTGTTTTTTCCCCCCTCCTTGTTTCTCTTCATGGTGCTCAAGTTGAGGGTCTAATTAGGAGTCAACACAAGGCTGTCAGAGAAAAACACAGAAGTTTTCATCACCATTGCCATCAAGTTAAAAGCTTGTCTGCATTTCCTCTTTTAGTTCTTCTCAACCTGCTGCAGTGAGAAGTAAGCGACTTTTGGAAGAACGCTTATCGGTGAAAACAAATGTGCAGCTTTAAAGTACCATTAACGCACTGCTTCTTCACACAACATCTACTATATACAGCAGATGTCTATGACATAAACCAATCAGCCACAAGATATAAATCACTGACAGATTAAGTAAATAACACGGATCATCAGGAGTTATGCGAGTACCACTCATACAGCCAAAACAGTGCATTACCATGCAGTGTTCATTTAAGAAACCTCAATGTTCTTGATGCATAACTTGTCACCTGCCATCCAAAATCTGAAAACTATAAAGCCAAAAATAATGGCACCACAAAATGTTGCAGTTACTCAAATGCCCACTTGTTGTGTTCTCTAAATGGGATGTTCAGTTTTTCTAGTAATTTTTTTTTCAACCTGCTTTTTGCTAAAACAATATACTAAAGGGGTGAACTGGAAATGTGTTTATTCTATGTATTAATCACATATTTTAATCATATCACATTGGTAATAGTAACATTACCTTCTCATTTTAGTATAGCAAGATAACTCCTGACACCAATTCTATACATGCATGTGGAATGTTATCACGAGTGGGCCTCAGGTTTTAGTGCACCTCATAAGAGGGTGCACTAAAGCATTGTAGGCTTGAAGATCTCCAGACGGGGAGGTGACGGGTGGTCATAACTTTTCTTGAGTGGGAGAGAGGGGCAAGGATGAGCTGGAGTGAAGATACAGAGATATATGATGTGGGGTGGAATGTTCTTTGTTTGAGAGTAGTCTGGAAAAGGTATAAAATGGTTCA
This sequence comes from Benitochromis conjunctus, assembly GCA_015052645.1. Taxonomy (NCBI): domain Eukaryota; kingdom Metazoa; phylum Chordata; class Actinopteri; order Cichliformes; family Cichlidae; genus Benitochromis; species Benitochromis conjunctus. The sequence goes on along the minus strand of VOQK01024049.1, from coordinate 5,027 downwards.
GGGTGGTGTCCTTCCTCAGAAAATGGTTTGGTGTTTGATCTGAACATTTTCTCCACTGCAGTGTTTTCCTTTCTTTTTTCCTTTTTAATAAACCTCACTTCAAAAGACACGCTCACCTGGTGGTTGCAGTTTTATTCAAGATTTTCCATAACAGGTGGATGTTGCTAAACATGCTAGCTATACAGCCCTAGTGTGCAAGTGTGGTTATAATTTAGCTACACAGGTCTTAAAAAGAAGTACACAAACCAAGAGGAGACCCCACAGTGCCTTCGTTCATCATTTACATTCAGTATTAGGTATCATCCGCCTAAAGATTCTTGCAGGTACATCCGTCAACATTTCTATCCATGTCCAGCCATGCTGTGGTTGTATTAGGGGTGTGCAAGGTGCAGGGGGGGTTTAATTATGTGGATGATCAGTGTGTGCTCCTCTTTCTCCTTACCTTGTAGCAGAGAATGAAAGATCACGTAAATAAGCAACTGCTTTTACCAACGCTGTAACTATTTAAAATGTGTACAACTGGGAGAAAAACTTATTATTCTAGCTAATGTAATTTTTATGGAGGAGGAGCGTCGGCAGAAAAAGAAAATAAGGAACAGAATTACTCATTAGGGTACATTGCAATCAAACACTGTCGTAGTTCTGCTCCAACGGCATCATGCAGTGTTGCCGGTGGTGCTCTCTCCTTCTCTGTTGATGAG
>VOQK01024046.1:42116-55159 GCA_015052645.1 Benitochromis conjunctus | reverse complement strand
ACACACACAGATTCATTGTTGACCCCCCCCCCAACCATCCTCTTAATCCCATAAATGTTTTTACAACTTGCTGTGTCACTTAGAGCGCTGGACACTGAGGTGTTTACATTAGGCTAGCCCTACTAGCTAGCGGCACTAAACACTGCATAGTCGTCTATCAAAATGAAAGTGCTCTCATAAACATTCTAATTAGACCGTGCTTTATTGTTATTTAGGCCACAGATCATTAAGTTAGTGTAAACCAACATATTAACCTTTGATTAGTTTGGCTGTGTTAATACTGTGTCATCACTGCACCACATTTATCACAGCCATGAGCATAACATTTATCATAGGGTCAGCCACCTTTAGAAGGAATGAACTGCAAATTAATCACAGCAATATCCCAAGCCACAGTTTGGATGCATTATGTGGCAGAGCAGAGTTAAATATCGGCTTTTCAGCTTTAAAACTTCAGATGAGGTTTTCCAACACAGGCTTATGTTCCTCAGATCCAGCGGTACATCGCTTGCACTTCTGATTACATGCAAACTGTATTTCGTTACCCTGTATTTATACATGTGTAATGACAATAAGGTTGAATCCTGAATCTGTATCCTTGCTTACGGCATTATAATGCAGTACAGTGATTTTTACAGTATGCGGGATTTTACAGCATATGTAAAATGTTAATAACAGCAGACAGGTGACCTGTACAGGTAAAACTAAGAAAAAAGATGATTTCTTCAAAACAGAAGGAATGGCAGCAGTGGAGTCCAGACAGGGAATATTTTACCAGCACTAAGTAATCGGGAAAGCAGTTTAATTGTAGAGGAGTATATTTTCTAGAAGACATGTTTGGATTATTGTGAACTAGCTTATATATATAGCTTTATAGGGAACCACTAAATCTGTTATGTAATATACGTAAGACCATCAATCATGATCGTCATTTCTGTCAAAGCTGGACTTGACATTGGAAGCTTGCTCTGGGAGAAGACATGCAAAACTCAGGGAAATTGTTAGTTTGTCTGTTTAAGCTATTTTAACTGAGCTAGCATTCAAGGCACTACTTGTGCTTACAAGCAACATCCCATTACACAGACAAAATAATGCATTTGAATGGCACTCAAAGCACATCAAGGCACACATAGATGGAGAGATTAGCAGTGGAGAGATTTTTAAAGTAAGTGTATTGATCTAAAATTCAATGTCATATAAATAGCAAAACATGAATAATATGGGAAAAAAGGTTGAAATTGTTATTTTTAACTACAAATACAAAGAAAGGAGATGAAATAAAGTCTACATAATGCTACAGAGACTGCTCTTCTGCATTTAGGAGATGATAAACATTTTTTTTGTGGGGGGGGGGGTTCTCTGCACAGAGACACAGATACATGTATTAAGTTTGTTTGTGTCCCTGCTAGTGAATTAAATGTTATGTTGTACAATGTAAAATCTGCTGGTGCTAGGTTGGAAACTTGCATTCAGAAGCATGGTGGCCCAAGCAACTCAAACTAGAACTCTAACTATACGATCAGAATGTGATGCGTCACATTTTCTATAATGGACATATTGAAAAACTGAATATGAACGCAATAAATGACACTTATGGGACCAGAAGGTTAGCTAAGGAGGGGTGTGCAAGTAAAAGTCATTAGGTTGCTGTACTTTACTTCGTTTCCACAGATTGAAATTGCCCAGTCACCCATGCATCATTTGGGCGACCTGTCATTTTCCTTCCGCATTTATGACAACATTAAACTATAACATTAAAAAGTCAATTAGAAATTGTTGCACTGATATTTTTATTTGTGTATTGTTCTAATAATCATCTCAGCATACTGCACGTGGTGTACCGGTGCATCTGCAGATGGGTTTGTTCAGAGTCAAATGTCCCAGGCTGATTTTTATTTCCACTCCACACTGTAGGGTGCCAACTTCAAAGTGGTAAAAACTCAGACTTAACTGGTGCAATTTTGATCTGTAGGCAGTGTATATATCACTCTGTCTATGGAGACCTCTGGAGTGCTTCAAGGGTCAAAAAAACACTCAGTAAATTAACACACACAAAACAAGGGAAACACAAACAACCTGATATTCCTATTCGTTCCACCAGTGAACTTAACTCAAGTCCAGCATCACATGCTTACGTATACTTATAAACAACAGCAGGAGAAAATTGTCTGATATCAGAGAGAAACCATTAACTCGTGACTCTCTGATTCCACTTGACCATTTGCCATCAAATGCTCAAAAATAGTGTACATGCCATAATCTAACAATACTCAAAATCATGCTGTTCAGCATGTTGCTCAATTTGCTGTTCAGCAGCCATGTTTCAATGGTCTCGACTATTAAAAGTATTCCTGTTGCAGTGCATATCTTTAAAAAAAGAGCTTTACTAAGTCATTAATCCCACCCATCGAGCTGATTGCCTCATCATTATTTCTACCCACAGCGGTCATTTTACCTGTTGTTTTTTTAAACCGACAAACTACAGTTTCAAGTCACAATACCAAGCGAATTAGTCAACCCGGCTGCACGGACGGTTTCAAAGGGCGCAGGCAACAATAAACTACTAAAATCCCAATTTGAGCAGCTACAACTAAGGTTAACACAAACTCACTAATGGAAATGACATGCCCTCAAATACACAATTCTACCTTTAAATGGCAGTGTTATTCCCCCGCAGTCCAAAAAGGGCTTGAGTGAGATTTAATGTCTGCTTAAGGAGTTCCAGTGTTGAATAATAACATAAATTCGAGACGATTTTCTCTGACTCAGAGATTACGCGCGTGTACTGCACGGTGGTGGATGGTTTCAGTCCTGTTTTCTGTACACAATTTTGTGTGAGCCATTATCAAGTTCACATCTTCCCTCCTCTAAACAATGAAATCCAAAATGCTACAGACAGATTATGCTAAATCCAGAGGATGGCTTGGTGATTACAGTAACGACCTGAAATAGCACATAATGATAGACACTGTGGAAAAACATGCAGGAGGAAAAAGGCCCGAGGGCAAAAAACCCCCCCAAAAAACAGTCTTTCCAAGAAGTACTAACGCTGACATCACGCTACTAATACTTTTTATGGAGGTCTTCATTATCCGTCACTGGCATTCATTCAGAGATAACACTGAGAAATCATCCGAGTGGGTCAAAAGCGCTCAGTTTTTGCGTTGGTTCTGAAGTTGGGATCTTATCCGATTTAAAGGTGTGTGCATGCTTCCATGTATACATGCATGCAAACATGCATAGCGGAGCATAAAACTGTGCGCACAGAAAATGTTTTGCGTAAGCATGTGTGTATGCGAGGAGGCAGGCTCAGGCGGAGTACTGTAGATCTTTGCGTGAGTGTCTGTAATTGGCGGCAGAGGAAGAATCTGTGAGCTGACATCTGCAGTTGATTTTTGGGTGATAATAAATCAGGTTTCTTTCTTCACTGGTGTGCTTCCACACTGCTCTCACTCTCGCTTGTCTGTGTTCCTCTATGTATTACACACACTCGCGTCCCTTCCTCTTCTCCTCCTCATTTCCTCAATTCTGTGGAAACCCAAGGACTAGTTGCACAGAAAACTTTGGAGTCAGCCTCACGTTTTGGGTGGCCACACGAGTTGAGTTGTGAAAGCTCCTTCCTGGCCAAAGCTAGTAGTGGGTGAAAAGGCAAGGAGTGCAAAAAGGAGCGACCTGCTCTGTGATTATCAGCGAGTAGAGGTGGATGGAGACAACGAGGTGTGAACAGGCTGCAGCCGAGGGGGAGCACAGTCTGGCAAATCCTGCAACTGCTTGTGTGGAGCCCAATTTTTTGCTGACTGCACCTATCTCCACCATACACGGCTGAGTTAATCGTGAAGGTTCTTGCCACTGAGCCATTTCTCTCCACATCAATTTCCTGTCTAGCCACAGCCTCAACACCAGATTTAGAGCCGAATGGCTGCTGTTTTTATGTTTTGATTATCCTTCTTCTTGTTACACTGAACATAATACAGTGTGAGACAGAGAGGGGGAAAAAATTAGGGGGAAAAAACCCCTTCCTGGAGGTGACCTGGGTTGTGTTACATTCAATAGATTTTCAACTGACAATTACAGAACTCATGCACCGAAACATAATCTATATTCCACAAGATTACCAAAGGTAAATTCAGTAAACATTTTTGATTACCATGTTTTTCATTTAACAAAGTTACTAAATAAAACAATTCAAAACTATGTTTACTTTAGATGTTTATCACATCAAATACATGAATACAAGATGTGCCACAACTAAAACAAAAACAGATTAGGTTTCCTTTGGGGAAAAAAAGAGACTGCCTGATCTCGATTATTGCCTCTCCATATTGGAGGTGGAAGCCCACGCCAATATCATTTAGTTTTATTCACATAAGACGGAAAGAAAAAAGTGCTTATTACCTTAAAACCAAATTTAATTTTATAGGTGAATAACTTTTTGATTTGTTTCCAGCCTTAATTGAGGACCTTAATATAGAGATTATAACATGCACTGCAGTGGCTAGAATACTAGCTCATACTGTAAAAGTAAAGTGGCACAGTGGAACGTGCCATGGCTGCGCAAACGTGGCGGGAGACACCAAGTGCAGATGCTGTTTTGTCTGGGGTGTCAAACAGAACTTTAAAGCACTTTCCTCAAACTATATAAAGTCTGTGACTTTATATATCTTTGTGTGATAAAGAAAAAAAACACCATTACAATAGATTAAAAAAGTAAAATATTTAGCACACACTTAGTGTATCTACCTACTTAGTGTATCTTTCACAAGAACAGAAATTTAAGGGTGAAAAGGCACCGAGCACACCTCGGCATGTAATACGGGACCAACCTTTGCCTTTGCATATGGACACAGACACACAGACAGGAGGAAGGGTTTGGTGCATGAATATGGATGTGTCTGCATGTGTGTTTGCATGTGCATGGTCTGTATGCAAAACAGTGCAAACCTTGGAGACGGACTGGGCTCGAGCTAATTTCTCAAGCTAGTGGGAGAAAGCAGAGCTGACAAGGTTGGAGAAAAGGCCTTGAGTGTACACAACAGAGCACAGCATTCCTTTAGCGCGCCGAGACTACAAAGTTTCCTTGGATCATTTCCATTACAGCAGGTTTACACGTGCAACTTCTTTCCTCGGGGTAGCCAAGGCTAGACAGGTGAAGTGATTAGGCTTTAAACCTGGCTGACCTCTAACTAGCAAGACAAAACATCTTGTGTTGGATCAACAGATGCCTGATGGAATGCAACTTCCTGCCTCATCTGTCAAAATTCCCAACAGGAAGGGAGCGGAATTTTTGTGAATTAGAATATTTACAGCTGAGACGAGAGACTAGATGGAGCGAGAACGCTAATCTCAATCAATACTTACAGATATCTTACAGGAACTGTGTCTTTGGGAAACAATTGATTCTGGTAATTCATGAAATCATTTTTATTCCTCATTAGCTTAAACTTAAGCAATACAATGGTAGATATTGTTGATGATATTGTTGATATTGATCTTTAATCAGACCCCAGCAGATCTTCCCAAAGATTGCTAATTAACCGAACACTAATTAGCAGAGGACGTAAAGTCCCCACTCAGCACCCGTGCAATGTGTTGTTCCCTCAGGCATCTGTAAACACTGGGCCTCAGTCTGTCAACGCTGTTGTGTGTTTAGACATCTGTTTCGACCGCAACTTAGCGCTGATCGTCAGTATCATGTGGCTACAGCCTGGAGTTACATCTGCAGTCCCAAATACATGTTGTCTATTACCACATTTGGATCCAATTCTAAGGAGTGTTTAGTGGTTGCGGTGGTGAAAGACCTATCCTCTCTCGTTGTTATGAAATTTGTAAGAGATGGTTAGCATCAGAGCATGCATGCAGTGCAGTGTTACAGGATCACTCAAGTCTTTTCTGAAAGATAAAAGGTTATGAGTTGAACTGACAAGAATTTGCCATCACGTAACGTACACTGAAGTTTTAAATGGGTCTGTGATGCCTTTGTGTTAGTTTAAACAGACACAGAGGCCTGAAATGTGAAATATTGAGAAAACGTGTTTAAGTGTTTAAGATTTGTGTGTGATTTGTGAGGTTTGTGGTGCCGTTTTTTTTCCAAACGTTCTTTACTTATGTGATAATGTTCTTCAATTGTTCTACAATTGCTGGATGTAAGTTTGTTTTCTGACCACCAAAAGTGTAACATTTTTAGTGCGAAGAGCAATGAGGCATTCCTGAAGATGGTACTCATTAACACGCATATACTACATCAAACCTGCTTGCTAGACTACAAACACCATCCCTTTGCCTGAGCTTTCTGAATCTCACATAAGAAAAGAAATATATGACTTGGTCCAGTGTACCATTAAAGTATATGGAGCATTACCCATAGTGCACATAGGGGCCATGCCACATTTTTATTGCAGGTTTACAACTTGCTGGTGGAATAACTGCAGCTTGTTTCCTTAGGTGGAAGATTGGGAAAAGAGAGAGGATATGTTTGTGTGCTTATTAGAACCATGTCAAGAAAGCTGAGCACAGCGCCAGGTTACTAAAGGTAGTCTCCTGAAGTCTAGAGTAGTGACTCTAGAATTCAGTCCTTCGTAGGAAAAGATCATATGTATAAGTGTGAAATGTGTCATATTTATAATCAATAATTAGGATCTTTTCACAAAACTGTCCATTCAAACAAAATACAAAATACCATAGCTGGCAGCAACAGAAACATGTCCTAAGGAATCATACTTTGATGAATCAAAAATCAAACCTCAAACAGTGTAACGGTCCAGCGTTTCAAACATATAGACCACGTTTGTGAGGGCTGTCCACCTGTGTTAGGGGAAGCTTCTTGAAGTAGAAAGTTCCCTTGCTCTTATTTTAAAAGTTCAGTCACTGCTAAAGATCTAGCCCCTGCCCTTCAAATCTCAAGTTTTCTGACTACTTTGGCTGACCAGTACCCAATGACCAGGCTGGTATTGAGAAAATGCTCTAATCGAATTAGCTTTCTCTCTAAAGAGGATCTTGTCAAGTGGCCCACTCCACCACCTTGTGCAGCAGTTGGTGACAGTTGTTTGTCTATTCTGAAGAGCTGCTATGAGCTGAAGGGGCCCTCTAAGCACACCCTGCAGAAGGTGGGGAACTGATTCATGGGCCTCTACTCTGAGCTCAGAGTTAGGTAACTTCAGTGCGAGATGGTGGAGTTAGAGCTTAACTGTAGGATGAGAATTTGATTATATTTCTTACTTATTTCTTAGTCACAAAGTATTTTGATAATATAATATTGACTGAGAATATATAAACTAATTCCCAGAAGTCCTTGATACCTAACAGGTTCCCAAATTGGGAATCTCCACCAGCTGCAACCTCAACTTATCATTAATAACTTATTATACCCTAATGCACACTATTAACCATGTCATTATCAATGAATAAAATCCCATTAACATAACACTTGAAAATGATGGACAGACAACCAATATGCTCACTTGTGAAAGTGCGCTTATTGTAAGTTGATTTCCCTGTTCATACAGTATTAATCATATTAATCTTTCTAATGGCAGCAGATCTCAAATAACACGAGCCATTGGGAAAACAATACCTGGAAAAAGCCTTTTTTATCTATACAATGCAGGACTTGCAGCTTAATCACAAGACTGGGTTGATAATCTATATAGAACTAAATCAATACGGGAGGGTGGTGTGAGGGATCATTTCCCTGAGGGGGAGGTCTGCCATTGAACATGACACCACAGGACAAGCGTGCCTAATCTATGTTTGAACTTTAAGTGAGCGTGGGCCTCTCTCTTCTTAACATGACCACTCCATTCTATCAGACACCCCAAAAGCCGACTCAAAGCGTGGTCACTCAGATGATCATATGAGAGAGTGCCCATGTGGTCGAGGGGGACTGGACGAGCTCTGTTTCGCATCCACCTATCCACCCACCAGCTCCCTGAGAAAGGGGCATTTTGCCGAAGCTCCCATGCTTCCAGGTGTTTTGGTCATTAGGGCTTCTCTCTATTAGAAGTGCCATACTGCTTGCTTAACGGCTATAACGCCAACCGTCGTGCTCGGATCACACCTCCACAGCTGTAAAGCGCAGTGGGGAGGGGTGGTTGGCAGCCGGAGAGGCATGCGCATGGGGGGACGGGGCCAAAACGCCTGCTTTGTTCTTCGGGGGCTCCGGTTACCCCCAGCTCTCCCCACAACCCGTGTGACATTCAATACAGCAACAGTAAATTTTACATTAAGCGTGTGAAATCACAGATGCACATGTCACAGCAGCATCATAAAGTGAATTTACTCAGCTTGACTTCAGCACGCACCTCAACTCTTTAAGTCACTGTAGGGGGGCGGTTAGGGGTGTGGATGGTAGGCAAAATTACAGCAATTAATTTTTAAAACGGCCCCCAAAAAAGTGAACTATATGCTGATGTGTTCAGACTGCACACCTGGTCCCGTTCACTTTACTAACAACAGCCTTCCTGCCTCTGGTAATGCATATTAAATTGATAATTGATATTCGGGCATAGCCTACAGGCTTGTTAAAGGTTTAATTATCTGTGAAAGTTAAAGCAACTATGGGAAAAATAAGAGACTGAGACTGGCATTTGCATTAGCTTTACACACTTGCAGCACAGTATATATACTAACAAAAACAGGTACACTGTAATCTTAAAAAAAAATAATTCAGATTTACACTGTAAAGTTTTTGTGCTATAGCAAAAAATGGTTCCCATTCAAATGTCATTTTGAAACCAACAGCAGAACAACAACCCTGCCAAAGTGCCCAAGTCCACCTGTTCACACTCATATCATCCCTCCACTAAAAATAGAAAGAGAGGAATCCACACAAGTCTCAATGAAATGTAACAGAAGACCCTTACATAATGCACTTCCATAGTTCATCAACCATAGCTGCTCTTGTGTGCTTTGGATGTGCATGGAATATCATAATTTCATTTTTTGGGACATGTTTTTTTCCTTTTTAAATTTCATGAACACTAAATTATGTCAGCAGCAACATGGTCATCACGGCATTGTGCGACTCTACACGGACACTTAAGACACAACCTAACGACCTCAGGGTCAGTCCTATGAAATTTCTCCATTTCCTATGCATAAAATTCTGAATATGACTTATTCAAGCATTCCTGAAACCCCTGCAGTTCTTTTGGCAATGGCTAAATAAATTCTCCACAGCCCCCTGTGTCGCATAGGCTGCCACAGTATTCCCCCCGCTCACAGAATCAGGGAGAGCCAACATTAAGGCTGGTGGCTTGTAAAGTGAGATGGGAAGTTTAATTGATCTAAAAGAATTTAATGCGGCGTAGTGAATCGCGGCAGACAGCATGGATTTATATCACAACCCTGGAGAGCTGAACATAATATTGCCTGAGTTTTATAGCAGAAGGGGGATTTTTTTAATTGTGGCCACAAAAATGATTTACTTGGTGTTGAATAAAACCACAGTTCAATAACAGCTCTAAATGCCCACTTTAATTCCCACTGTTGCATAAAATATCATGGAATGTGTAAGAAAATGGGCTTCCTTCACACCGAAACAGTTTTCCTCACAAAGACAGATTTCATTTTTTAAGTATTAATTAAAGCGATCCCACTTGTAGAAAACATTTTTGTCATGTTCTTTTCTTCTTCTTTTTTCACTTTGACCCATTTCACACATCACAAAGCAATATTCACGCTTGAGCTGTATCATTTTAAACTAAGCTCTTGTTCTCTCAAGTGTTAAGTCCATCCTGTACGGACTTCTATGAAAACACTCCGCACTCTGCAATGTGTTAGAGATTTTGAATGTAAAACCAAGATTACCACACAGCCACAGGCAAAGGGATTCAGCACAATCCCCACAGGATGTGTAGCGGCCAAGTCAAACAAGAGCGCAGATATTTACCAACATGTTCTGGATACTGTGGCCACACAGATATAGAGACGCACAGATATGCACAGAATAAATACCAGATGGATTTTGCCTCATTAGGTTTTCATTTTGAATATAGTATGTGGGTGAATTCACGGTGATGCTTTAATCTAAACATATGAATGCATACATGTTTCATGCTCTGCTCACAGGCTGATCAAAACGCCCGATAGTCAGACTTCCTTCAGTTTGTCTGCTTCACCAAGCAAGATGTTGTGTGCTCAGACTGTTTTCAGTGTTTTATGTCCACAGGTTTGTGTAAAGTTTGGGATTATTTTGTGCTTGTGCAAGCAGGATTTGTGCCTGATCGGATTTAATACAAAATCTATATGAATAAATGAACTTATGAAATTACAACTATTTGCATATTTATAGCTTCCAGATTTTGTTTTTTAGCAAATAATGGAGTATTTTAATCTTCAGACACACCTTGGTGGGTTATTAATTGATGACTACTTTTCTAACTATGTTCCCAGCCTGACCGCAGCAAATGATCAACTCCTGAACTGAATGAGTAAAATAAAAATACAAACTACGACCCTGCTGCTCTACTGATCTCAGTCAGGAGTGGTATGCATGATGTTTTTGATGTAAGCACTCAAGCACAGATCTTAAATATACTGTTTTGTGTTCACCTGGGTGTGTTTACTGACACATATTAAACATCACTCAATATGCAGCAATTCGATCTGCAACAAATTTTTTTCTTACCTATCCTTAAAGGCCTGGATTTGTATTGGATATCAGTGATGCTGAATACCTGGAATATTCTGTTCAGAGGCTGTGAATCGGAAAACATTGTAGGTTTTTCCCAGTTTCAGTATTTCTGAATCGCCTGTGAATACTTATTTACGTTTGAAAGCTTCCATTTACAAGCAAACTGTCAGAGGTGAAGTCACGTTAAAGCAGCACTGTGTCGGCTGTGTTTGATTTAAAACCAAAAGTGAATCTGACTGAGAAGCAGCTGACGTGTTCAATTTTCTGAATGTAACTAAGCATCATCTGAAGTTTGACTAATACTGTTGTTGACTTAGCTTAGCCATCCTACCTGGGAAAAAGTCAATAGACCTCAGCTCAGCAAAAAAACTATTTACATTACAGCAGGGAGCACCGGATAATGAAGACCCGAGTCAGGGAAAATGTACGATGTATCATAAAACAAATATGATTCTTCTCCATGCAAAAAAAAAACCCAATGAAAAATGTTCCACTGCAACTTCCCATTGGAATGATTTTAAGACAGACAGCAGCTCTTGGGAAGAAACTAGGCACTTGTTAAACCTACCAGACCAAGCTCAAACCACACCTAGACCTGGCCATCCATCAGACTGACTGAACAGAATTTACAGTGTGACCTGATCGGTCATCATTTATTACTTTTACTGGTCCTAAGTGGGGGCAATCACCGGCTGGTGTTTGTATAAGAGGAGACCTCCACCTGCGAGGGTCTCCCATTAACATAAACCTAACTTGGAGGGAGATATGTCATCTGTCGGTGTTCGTTTGGGCCTGGAGTTTAGCCTCGAAGAATTCTGTGGGGATTTTTTTTTTTCTACGTAAACAAACTGCTATGTATCTTTAATCAAAAACGTAACTAATCTTTCTGTGTAACACTGGCTTTAAACAACTTCTAGGAACTATGATTCCTCATCTGGAACAAGATCAAAGACAAAGATGCGCGAGTGATATCTTAGCATATGAAGAACAGGAAACAGATAATAGGATGGAACGGCAAAACAGAAATCAATAATGTGTGCAAGACGCTAACTCTTAGCCAAATCTTATCTTCTTGATCAGTGAAAGATCTAAGGGGAAAGTTGAAGTAAAAACCACAGTATAACCAGTGAAGCCAGCATGCCCTGAAGCTACTGTCACCCCAGGAGGTATATGTAGCTTGTGGCTTTGAAGTGCCGCTTACACTGGCTTCTGTTCAAGCTCATGACACGTCCTTCAGATGCTCCACTGAACTTGATCAGTCACTCAGCAAATAAATGTTCAACCAGAGTGAGGGACAAAGAGGAGCGGATAAAGATACATAGAGGGAAGCAACAGTAAAAACACAATAGGCGGTAGAGACACGCCATAAGAAAGTCCTCAAGTGTGCACAGCGCTCTGATACTTCCACAGTTTCAAGTGGGAGAAGGAAAAAGAGGAAAAACAGACAAAGTGAGAGTCAGTGCCAGGGCATCTGATGAAAACATGTTTGGCCCTGAACCACATCCGTGGTTTGGATACTTATCAATTAGCCAAATTTGATCAAATGCCACAGGTGAAGTGCTCACCACATCACAAGGTGAGGCACATTGTGCGTGATGGGCCTCGAGGGGATGTGTGAAGGGGGTTGCCGAAGGTTAATTGGGAGAGAGAAAGAGAGCAATAGAAGAAGAAGAAGAAAAGCGAATAACAGAAATAGTCTACTTCGGGCTCACCTTCACTTCACTGTCTAATCACTACCACATGCAGCCTTTGCATTAGCATGTGGTATCAGATGCACATGGGAAGTCCCTCCAAAAATACACATTCTTTGTCATTCACTTCACTTCCCAGGTTTTGGAGAAGCTTGGGATTTCCTGAAAACATTTGATATTATTAAGTTATTCAGTCTATGTGCAGGAAATCTGGGTTGCAGTCGTGGCTAACATCTAATTTCAGTGGTTACTATCAACAACCCCCCCCTTCCTCGCCCCTTCCCCCACCCTCTCCCTTTACTCAGTCACTTCTCTCTGTTTAATAACACGTAATAGCGGTAAAAACTACATTCTTAGACACTCACTTATCGTCTTCATTTTGTGTCATCACCTCCAGCTGTTGAGTCATACAAGAGTCAGTTCAGCTTCTGTAAAATGTGACATATTGCATTGTGGGATTGCTAGCATAAAGTGCCGCAATCCTTCTCTTTTATTTTCCCGTTGCATTGTGCAATCCAATAATACTCCAATAAAATGGCCCACAGTCAACGCAGTACATAGCCACAGAATTCACAAAACTGCTAAGGCTAACTGTAATGCTCAACTGGTCTTGCTAATGATTGCATGAGAAGTAAAGTGTTGCGTGGTGTCCCGAGCAGCTTAAAACCACTAAAAGGCAGGAAAGCATCTCTTCCAGGCTTAGGTATTAAAAAAAAAAAAAC
>VOQK01024044.1:2953-16347 GCA_015052645.1 Benitochromis conjunctus | reverse complement strand
CTGGCCTCCCACGATGTTCAGACTTTGATGACAAGGCCACGGATGGAAGCGATGGATCCTTTTCCTGCTGAAACCTCCCTGCAGTCCGACTGACCTTCATGTTCAAAATACATAACTCACCTTAAAGGAACAGTCCCACTGTTTCAGACACAACATGGAGCTCTTCAATGTTTGAGCTCAACACATCCTTTGGTTACACGACAACCACAACATTAGTGGACACAAACACAATGCTGTAACATCACATGTGAACATGGTGCAGGTCGAGGGCCGTTTAACATCCACAGTCATTTCTCTGTTCTTTCTTTAAGCTTGTTTCACACTTGTTTCTTTATGCTGTGAAGAAATGCCACCATGCTAATGGTTAAAGACTACAAAGAAGTACAAACATGACACCAACATAGACCTTCACTGTGAAATGATAAGAAGTATTTTTTCTCTGTAACTGGCAGTCATACATGAACACTTTAAGAACTCTCTCGTAACCTGAACCCAACATTAAATATTTCAGTTTTTCTCTGTTGCCAACCAACTCTCTGAAATAAGCACAGGAAACCCCAACACCAACCAGTTCAGAGCAGAGAGCTTCTGTTTCTTCAAATGTGTCCTATAACCTGAACATGATTTATTAAATTTCACCCATTTTCTGTTACTATATGTGATAAAAAAAATAATGTAAATAAATGATCACAGTTGCTTTTTTATAAAAACTGTTAGCATTCATACATCCGCTGCTTAAGTCTGAAGTCAATTGTTTCCAGGTTCACATTCTCAAATCAAATAAACACAGGGTTAAAATTATTTCAGCCCCAATCAAATCACCAGTGTGTCTGCTCTCCAGGAGCTATAATAAGCTGTGATGTTCAAACGACAAACAGGACTGCTGAGGTAGATGCCGCTCCCTGCGCCTTGTTCTGCTGAAGGTTTCTTCCTGATAAAAGGGAGTTTTTCTTTCCCATTGTTGCCAAGTGCTTGCGCATAGTCTGATGGTCGGGGTTTTCTCTGTTTTATTGTAGGATCTTTACCTTACAATATAAAGCATATTGAGAAAACTGCTGTTGGGATTTGATGCTATATAAATAAAACTTAACTGAAGTGAGAGGTTATCTACTTAGTTTTTATCTGGAGACGATATACCATGTTCTGACTTTCTATCTAAAAAGTGTAGAGCACTGCTATAACTTTGCTTTAAATTTGGACAAAAATGGAGATGAAAACTAAATAGCGATGTTTGGAACATCAGTATAGTTGTGCCAGTTTACATAATGATTTGATTTGTTTTAGCCTATCTTGTGGCTAGCTACAGATCTGAGACTAATATAAAAACATTGGCACAGAAAGATGGAGGATGGGAGTTAAACTGTTCTCAATAATAGTTCATGTTGAGGACATACAGACAAACACCATCATATGTCAGGAAGAAGATGCCAAAAACAAAACAAACTTCAGACAAGACAACGTCTGACATGGTCCTTCATTCAACAATTTAGTGAAATATAAAACCAAAGTCGGGATTAAACAAGCTTGAATAATCTAGTAAACTACAGGTGAATGGATCTGTATCTAAAGATATCTTCAAATACTTTAAAAAGTTTCTATGTTCTTTGAGACGTGAGACAGTCACCTGGTTCATAGTTTGATTTATCAACCAACCAATCAAGCCAGCAACCAAATAAATACATGTGATGTCTACTGGAAGACTTGAGGACAGAGGTAAAAATATTTGACCAGTGCACTAAAGGTCAGTGGATGTAGCAGTTGGCATGCCACGAAAGATAAGAAACCACAAACGCCACAGTAGAAGTGTTTTGCATTTCTGAGAAGGTTACTGTCGGGACTCGATTGGGTGCAGCAACACCCAGTTTTCCCCAAACTCAACACACACATGAACACAAACACACACTTATACACACCTTCACACCCTTTCCCAGTGCTTCCCACAGAACAAAGAAACAATGGAGGCAGGAAATGGCTGAACCCTGAGCTCTGCCCACGATGGAAATACACACTGAGGGTCCAACTTCTGTTCTGGACTCCCGCCAGTGTGGAGACACAACACACACACATGCATTTACTTTAACAACTCTATCACTCTCTCTCAGCAGGGCAGGGGTTCCTGTAGCTAATCACAGAGCTGCAGAGAGGGGAAGCTGCATGACATTAACTCTGAGATACACAAAGACATGGAGGTCGAGTCCTGTTGGTTCACTTCAAACGCGAGAGGGCAGAGGAGATGGAAACAATGCAATGAAACAGAAAACAATAGAGTATTAGCTCCACTGTAGTAAATGGGGTTTAAGTCTGTGAACCGGTGCAGGTATGGTGCGTTTAGCATTGTGTCAGATAAAAGAAAATTTCATCATGCTCTAACAAAACTGCAAGAAGTAACAGAAATTTGACAGGTTCAACATAAATTACTGGGAATTGAAGTAATTGTGCATTTGTAATCAAAATTACTGGGTAATCTAAGTAAGTAATTTGTATATCGCATGAATATGGATACTACCATGGATAATGCAACAATATCAATCTTTTTTGAATATCTTAAATGTTTAACACATTTGGACGGGATCAGGACTTACTGGTGTGAGCGGTGATGTTTGCAGACTCCTCATCTGTCTTCGACAGCACCTGCAGCTGGTAGGTGGTCCCAGGTTCGAGGTGATCCAGAACACAGGTGAAAACTTCTCTAACGCCCTCGTTTCTTCCATCTTTGACTCCTAGCTGTTTGGTTCCTACATGGCTTACTCTGCTTGACCCCTCCACCACCTCCTCTTCTCTTCTTCTTTGCCTACACTCGGAGCCATCTGTATCTGGAGAGGTCACAGTGAAAGAGCAGTTCTGTCCAGGTGTGCTCACAGTCAGTGATATGGAGTCCAGAGTGGATACCGGTTCAGATAAGGAGATGCTACATAGTAATGAAGCTACATGTTCCTCTGCAGGAGCTGCGTTGCTTCCATCCTGACAGAAAGAGGCAAAACAGACATCAGTGAGAAGAAACATTGAGAGGAAAATTTCACAAATAAAAGCATAAACTGACTTTTTTCCAGGTGTACGTGACCAAAAGGTACACCAGTTAATACTGGGTAAAAAACCCTCAAGGCCTGAGCAAGGAAACCAAAAGCTGCATTTCTCTTCTTGAGGCTTCAAAAATGAATCAGTCCCCATAGACTTCCATGTTAGAACTTTACAGGCGTCATACCTTTTGGTGCATTTTTAATCATCTGACTAATTATGTGGCTCCTGTGCAGTTTAATGTACCAGCAAACAGTCTATGAAGTTTGAGCTATGGTGGCCCTGAGAGGTCAAGTGCACTGCAAATTAAGAAAAATTAATAAATATTGTAATTACATTTTAGCCATTTACCATTAGCTCATCACTTCTATCTCCCCCAAAACACTTCCATTGTATTTTGTGAGGATGTTTTTTGTGTGCTGTTGTGGTGTTTTGTGTCTTAAGTTGCAGTGCAACTGATTTTGGATGTTGCTGAGCATTAATGAGCAGGTGTCTGTATCTGTTAGCCAATACCACCCTATCATCCAAATACAGTTAACAGTCCATGTTTTCCACAAGAGTATGTGGAGGAAGGACGGCTGTGACCCATCTTGACAGGAAAAACATGGCAAATGTGTAAAGATGTGGTTCATGGTGTAGTAAGTAGAGTATGTTCTCATCCACATGGTTTTTAGATGTAATGATGATAAGTGTCACACAAACGTAATAAGAACAGTTTCACTGAAAACAGTTTAGACAAACTGATTGTTTGGCTTGAATCAGATGAACAGCAGAGAAGATGATGATGAGAGTTTCCAGAACTTTCTACAGACACGTTGATGCTTGAGCATTCAGGAATCTACAGGCTCTGTTTTCCATTAGGGAGGAAACAACAGACTTTTATAGTCCGCTTTCAAGTCTACAGGAGGCTCATTCCCAAAATGAAGACGTTGGGCGTTGCTGTACTTTGATCCCATTGTTCTGATAACTTTCTGAAGTTCTGGCTACAGAGGAACCAAAACTTAAGTAGTACTCAGGTCATGAGTCCAAATCTTCCCCGCCTTTCTTAATTTTGATCACCAAACAAAAACATTTTTCAGTTTTCTTTAATATTTTATGTTTTCCAAATATTTTTGTGATTTGGACCCACACATGAATAGAGTCATACTTTGGTGTTGATGCTCCAACCACTGAGAGGTAACAGCCCAGTTTGACCTGCAAAGTTGGCACTGGGAAGTTAGGGGGGTGGTGTAAGTGGACAGGCTATTTTTAGAGTCTTTTCCAGACCTTGTTTTGTAGTTTGTTTTTTCCTACTTGTTTTTGGCTTTCAGTTTAACTCACTGATTAGGTTCAGACCCTAAAAACAGACAGAATGGGTTTAGGAAAGGTTCACAGATAGACACAGTGATGCCACCGGTTGCATTTTGAAGCTTTTATTCTTTTTGAAGCTAAAGTGACCATACTTGACATACAAAAAGGGTAGAGTGCTAAGTTATTAGCTAAATTAGTTAGCACGCCGCATCCATAGACTGTATGGGAGCATCACACAGACTCCTGCTAATCAGTGCTCAGAAACATCCAAATAAAATCCTAGAATATCACTCCTCAAAACTGCAGCTCAGACTTCTGGGACAGTCTGTTAGTACAGTAACCTCACAGCAGCCATATTATTGGTCAGGCAATGTCATTAAAAATGCTCCACAAATCTCCAACAGCACAGAAATGGTCCAGCGGTCCCGTTCAGTGACTCCAGTTAGCTGAGGCACACAGGTAGCAGCTACAGCCGCCTGTGCCACCATCCATTTATCAGTCAAAGAGGCCACGCCCCCAACAATGCTAACTGTAAGCCCATTTAAACAGGTAAGTTATAAAAACATTCTGTACAATTATTATGAAGAGGCTACAGAGACCAATGTACGTTCTGAACGTGTTTATACATAATTCCTGCTGTAAAGTTGGGTATTTTAAAACATTTATAGGGACAGACTTCCTTTGAACCCTCAAGTGGACATCAGTTGAACTGCAGATTTTTTCTAACAGCCCCAGCGGTTGCTACTTGGAAAAGAAAAACTCCCTTTAACAACATTAACAAGCTTTGAGATTCACACACCTTTATCACCAATGGAATATCCCACTCTATCAAGCTACACACCAATGGACACCTTGTGTGTGACTTAGTCATACCAGCAGTGTAGCTTTGACAAAACAGTATTAACTAATGAGA
This sequence comes from Benitochromis conjunctus, assembly GCA_015052645.1. Lineage (NCBI taxonomy): Eukaryota > Metazoa > Chordata > Actinopteri > Cichliformes > Cichlidae > Benitochromis > Benitochromis conjunctus. The sequence goes on along the minus strand of VOQK01024044.1, from coordinate 11,129 downwards.
ATGAGACTGAGGTGCCCAAAGCTATCAGAAAGACACCCAAAATGAGCAAAAATAGAATCAAATTCATTTGGTTCACCACACGAGGGTCCAATCAGGAACGGCAGAAACTGACCGATCAATTCAACAAGCTTTTTAGCAACTGTCACCATCTGCTGTGAAATCTAAAGATTAAAAGTTTATTTTAGTAACAGGGCTGATTTTAAGGCTTTGAGAGCTGCAGAGTTTCTGAAGCATCCACCACACGGACAGTTAACCAGCTGTGCTATTTAAAGAGCTGCAACTGCATGTTTGTGCGTTTTTATCACGTTTTGGGTTTGACTGTTGAACTGACCTCCTGTGTGCTATGATAATAAAGTTGGAGATAGTTGCTTCTGAGCTTTTTGTCCTCAAATTTTGGCCAGCGCAAGAGAAAATAAAACAATTTGTCACTGATAATGAAGTTCAGGGAGTTCAGAGACAACAATGCGGCAGAGAGGCGACAGTCAGGAAGAGAGGGAAGTGCGACTGAGGAAAATGAGACTGTATAAATGTTGGTGTAACTTACTAATCACAGAAGTAGCAGCGTGAAGTTATGGTTGAATAAACCTTTGAGTTGTTTGATATACGTTGATATAGGTGGAATTCTTTATTAATAAAGAAATGCCTGAACTCTAATGTCAGCTAAACCTTGGCTAATTGTGAGGTGAGACTCATTAACCCTGTCCTACCCAGATAACTGACAGTGAGACTAGTCTGGGCTTCGTTAAGCGCTGGAAAATGTGTGCTATGACACGTCCAGATGTGGCCCACATGTCATAGCACACCTCATATATGGCACATCTTTGTTAAACCTCTGGGTGATTTCAGGCAGTCAGTCAAAGTCAAATATGGCCCAAACAAAACTGTACAGCAGGACCGTATCAGGGCCAAACCTTCACTGCTATCTGGGTAAACCTGCTAAATGTGCAGCTTTTGGTTTCACCCAGCAATCATCAGATTGTAAATCTGAGGACGCTGGCTAGAAGGAAAATAGTCTTTTCAGTGTTTCATTCACTGAACAAACATAAAGAAACATGAAACTGAAGCAATGATAGTAAGAACTCCCCTTTTTTAAACTTCTGAAAAGAAAATGCATATTTATTATTTGTAACTAGTAACTAGTCTAGAAATGCATTCATCAGAAGGAGCATGTGTTTCTTCTCAGCTTTTCTGCAATCACATCACTGGTTTAGCGCCAAACATGCTCAGAAGGAAGCGACTCGCTTGTTTGAGTGTTTTAAAGTGGATGGAGGTATGTTTGATGTTTTCAGATGGGAACCATGCAAAAAGAAATCATTTTATATGTTAAAAAACATTTTAGATTGTGTAGATGCTCTGTAACATGTTGGAGCTCAAAAAAACACCAAGACAGACGGCAGTTTATGAGGTTTCCCTTTGCAGTAACAGGTGTCACCAAAGAAGACAAACTGTTATCTCACAAACTTTTGTTTGTATTGGACTTAAACTGTAAATTAAAATTTCAAATAGTCCCATACATTCTTGACAATTTTCTTGATTAAATGTTTCAATCTTGGAGTTCAGAACAGGTCAAAATCCTTTGAAAAGTGTTGAATGTTAATCAAATCAAACACTATGGAGGGTTGACCAGTGACCTGATGGATGCTCACACCAAGATTTGTTTGTCACGAAGACAAATCTTTCTTAAAAGGATGAAAAATACAGATTTATCTAAAAAAATGAATTGTTGGTTGGTTTAAGACAGAGTTACTAACTAAAAATGACAAGCTCCTTAAAACGCAACATAAAGATAAAAATGAACCTGCTTTCATCTTTTTAGGCTTCAGACCAGGACTAGGTTTAAATTTAAACACTGCTGAATCTACTCTGTATAACATCTCACATGGATTTCATTTCATTCATCTCATTGCGTTTATTTTTAGTCACACCCGATTTCTTTGGTATTTAAAATGTAAAAAAGAAAGTCCAGTTTTATTATTTTAATTACATATTTGAAAAAATATAAAAAGTTTGTATTGTATCTGAGATGAGCCTCGATTACAGGAGCATGCAGAGTGATCAAAGTTAATCTAAAGAGTATCTCAGATCGCACGAGGTTGATATCACATCTGAAGCTTCTCACGTATGTGCTGGTTTTCTACACAGATCATGAACATCAGACTGACCTGGTGCAGCAGCAGCAGAAGCAGCGAGGTGAACTGCAGGCAGCAGAAATAACTGCAAACTTTACATTTCAGCATTTTGATCTTCTCTCAGATCCTCACACGAAGCATGCGCCACCATAATCCTGAGCCTGAGGTAGGACAGGTGTGTTTGTATTCACTGTTTCAGGTCGATGGTAGAAAATATCCTTCTCTTTAGTCTCTCTTATGTTCAGCAAAGAATCCGAGTCCTGATAGGAAACTGAAGAAAAAGATGTTGAGAAAAAAGTGGCTAAACGTCCGTTTTAATGTCTTAGAAAAAATTATTCCTTTTTTTGACAAAAAAATTTTTAATTTTCCCAGAAGATGTGGTTTTATTTATCTGTCGTCTCTGCTCTGCCTCGTGTCCATTCTCTCCTCAAACCTCTCAGAGTAAAGCAGCCTTTCCCCTCTTTGCGCTCCCTGTCTCACCAGCTGTATGTCTCTCTTCCTGCCTGTCTGTCTGTCACTCTATAGTGTTGAGGTTGGGACTCAGTAGCGGACTTCCTCAATCAGGCCAACAGACCTGTGAGTCACTGCAAAGGCACGACTACAAACCCAGCCTGGATGGATGCTAAAAATAGGCCTGTAACTACAATAGCAGCACACCTTGATGCACTGACAGCAGAGGTAGATGCTAAAAATAGAGATGAGTGTTTGGTTAAATCTCACTCAGACTGGAGTTTAAAGTTTGCTACGTCTTTTTTTGGTGACAGCTTCGTCATTGGATGCAGCTCCATTAGTAATTTCACTCTTTCTGTGGGTCTATATTCAGCTCAGCTGTACATTCAGCTCTAACAAGTCTTCTATTAAGTAGCTTTACGAGCTGAATGCCAAGCGACTGTTATATCTGTCACTGGCAAACGACCTGCTGGATATTCAGAGAGCATAAAATCAGAGCATCATAGAGCTGGAGAAGCTGGAGAGTCAACCTTCAATGATGATTATAATCATATACTTATTTATATGTATGACTAAACTCTGTTTTAAGATGAGATATAATCCATAAAGTAAATGCCCACGTAGAGGCTAGAATTTGGTTTGCACTAACGACAACAGGCCTCATTCTCAACAGGTGTTGGACTCCACCAGCACTGCCCTTTGTCCCTTTGACGGCAACCTTTCGTGAAAAGGTTCTTGAAGGTGGCCCAAGGATTGTTTCCCTGAGTGATGAACTCTGGTTTGCCCTCCAGCAGTTTGCAACTGAGTGCAAATCAAGGAGTAAGAGTTAGTACCTCAAAGCCTGAGGCCACGGACACCTCCTGGACACCAGCTAGGTAATATACTCCGTGCATTACTACCAGGAGCAGGCCAACCCAGGACGTGCTGGATTATGCTTCTTGGCTAGCTCAGGAATGCATCGGTGTCCCTGCAGTGCAGCTAGAGGCCTCAGTTAGGAAGGGGGGCATTTCTGTTAGACTGTGGTCGCCATGACGTGGACCAAGATGATTCATGAATAGAACCATGAATTATATGCATCCATTAATATATCCAACTAACACCTCTCAAAAGCAGCAACTTTTAATGTGACAGCATGGGTCTCCATTTCTGGTTTCCAAGCTTTACAACTACCAGTGATCAGCTGCCGAGTGCTTACAGCCGAGTTGGAATCATCCATGCAAACTACAGACAACTGTGGCAATCTGCAAGCAACCAAAGCATTCACAAGGAGATTTTTGGTGTATCATCCTCTGATTTCACCTGCCAAAAGCCACTGACCTCAGGGAATACACAGCAATTCCTAGTGAGGACCCCAAGGGGCCCACTAACCTTTATCTGAGTCCCACAGTATTGGAGAAAGTGGTTTTCCAACAACCGCAGTTTTTTTTTTTAATGGCAGAATTTTAACACAGAAGCATAACACATCCTTACATGTGTGACAAATACATGATACAGGATAAATAAATACAGGATATCAAATTTCAGCTTTTCCATTTTTCACTGTACAACTTTTATGTTGTAGTTAGAATAAATACCAATAAAAATAATAAATATGATGCAAGTTATGTTGGAAAATTCAGATTTGTTGGTTCTTGTATTATCTTATATTATCTTTGTAAAAAACATAATTATAATTCAGTTTTGTGTTATGAATTTTTCCTCCCAAAATATATACACTTAATTATCCATGATAACAAGGCAATGATCGATAGATTTCTGGCAAGGACTGCCAAAGATCAAATCTGAGCCAGAAAAGGTCAGAGTTGACTTCTTTATGAAGTAGTGTTACAAGTTAAAGGCCAAACTCCTTTTGTTTCAGTTGGTTTGAGCTACATTTAGTCATCCACACCTCTTTCCTTCCTTCCTGCTCCCCTCCTCTCTCTCTCTCTCTTTTACACAATGATAGTTTCTAGGAACAAAGATTTTCAGCGCTACACAAGTTATCTTTAGTGTAACTCTGAGCATTAAAACATTTCATTTTATGGAATCTGGTAAATTTGTATGTAACAGTATGTGCAGGGGTTGCTCTCAAATATTTTACTCTATACTAAAAGTTTTTATTCTTTCTGTCCTAAAGTAAGCTCTAAATGTGAACATGTCATGTTGACCGCTTCACTCACCTCCTTCTCCCAGTCTCTGTTCAAATGTGACTTTTAGGTGTTTTTGTAAAGCCACATTGTTCACATTCCTCAAAAAGATTTGCACATCATGATGCTTAATTTAGAAATAGAGACAGCTCCCTCTAAAAGTTCCTCATTTAAAACATTAATTTTAGCCGCTGTTTATTGAGAAGATGCTGATAAAATGCTGGGATTTAAACTTTAAATTTAACCACAATAAATGGACGTATCTCAGCTGTAATATCATAATTTCTGAACCCTGCCAGGATCCCTACATATGCTATTAACTAATAGTATAAATATATTTGCATTTATGACTTTCTTTACTGATATATTTTGTTGATTGAAGTTCTTTTGATTTCCTTTAATAGCTGTTATATTATTATTATATTATCATATTATTATCATATTAGATTTATATAATCAATTTCCATTTGCTATACCAGACTACGTATTATATGAACATCCACTTGTTTTTATTACCTTCAGTACCAAACATATTTCCTGTTTTTCTTGATATTACATGCTGAATGTTTTTCTCAGCACATCATCTTTACTTTGTTGTTGTCATCATTGCTTCTTGAGTTATTTACTTAAAGCAAATAAAAAGTAAAAAAATAAACAATAAGATAAAATTATGTCATGACATAACTTCAGCATTTAAATGTCAACCTTTGGCACCCAGAGGTTCCAATCCTGCAACCCAGGCAGCTTTACAACATGTAAGACTTTACAGAGAAGTAACTGAGGTCCTTTTCAAGATTGAGATATTTTGTGGGATATCAGAGGATATCCCACTTAGATGGATTATAAACATAAACATGGAAAGAGTCAATCCAGATAAGCAAGCAGGAATCCATATTTTTCATGTCCATTGTTTTTAATGTTCAGGTTACAGGTAACAATATAGATATATATGTATATGTAGATAGAGTAGATAACAAGGTTACAGCACTACTCAGTGGCTAATGTTCTGGACTATTACAACATTCAAGCTGGTTAGTAATACATTAAAAAGCAGTGTTTCATAGGTATAATAGTTTGACCATACATACACTAATTAGCATCAAGTGTACTCTGACTGATCTGTAATGCCCACACAAAAGAAGTTTAAAGGGACCATAATGTTATATTTTTTTTTTACTGTTAAATTTACAATTAAAAATGATCTTTCAGTAAATGCGCATGTCCGACTCATAGCAGAATTGGTAAAGCTTAATAAAGTAGTATTCCAACGCATGTATTCATGAAAAGAAGTTAATACCACACAAGTCAATGTGCAACACACTGATTGTAGACTGAAAATTAAAATTAAAACAGCTCTGAACCACTGGGCTAGAAACTTTTCATTGGCTAAAATTGCTCAATAGGGTAATGTTTGCAAAAGAGTAGAGTTTTCAATTAGGTATAATCTACACTAAAGAACAAATCAGTACATAACTGACAAGCTGATCAATATGTCAGATCAACTTTGGCTAGCTTAGTGATTTATAGTGTGAACAATTTCCACCACTACACTTCAGTAGATTGCAGATAGCTGTTCACCGAATTCTGCTTTCTTACGACGCCTACCAATTCAAGTGCATAATCCCAGCTACGGTGGTTGTTAAAGGGAAAACAAGTTTTAGTCAGCCAAAAGAGTTTAAACACATTACATGTAGACTGTAACACGTAATGGCTGCAGGCAGCTGGCATGTTTCTAAAATTGTTTGTATATTTATTTATTTATTTTATTTTAATTTAAACATACTATATTTCAATATTTGAATAATAGACACCATTGAATAAATCATGAAATATAATTGTATGGTCAATTAAATATTTTGCAGTATTTTTCATTTTTACCCCAGAAGCACCCCAAAAACTCTGGCCACCATTGATCTGCAGAGAGTGTACTCCGATAACAAAATGACTCTGGATTGGATCCAGCTTGGAGAGTTTCCCTATTGTGTAGGCTGTTTGTCTACAGTTTACCTCAGCTGTCAATGCTGGGTGAGAAGCATCCACCATAATTTATTAATGTGCTGAAACTGATTCATATACTAGCACAAGTTTAAAAATAGTTTCTGTGCATATTTAACTATGCATGTGAATGCATGCACTATGCATGTGAAAACCGTAAACAGCTTTTCAGGTGTTTAAGATTTAGCTTTATATTAAGTTTAAAATGTCAAAGTACAAGAGAATGCCAGACTCCTGTATAAGATGATTGGAAGTTTTAGCTTTATTTAGTCCACATACTCATAGTTTCTATTGTTGGTTTCCTGGAACAAGCCAGAATAATCATCCAGTGCTGATACTATTATTATTATTATTATTATTATTAATAATAATAATAATAATAATAATAATAATAATAATATTTGCAAATTTCACTCTGCACTTTCAGTCCTGATTCTAAATCAAGAAATGTAAATTTAAGCTTGCAGTAGTTTCTAATTAAGTGAAAGGAGAACATTCTCTAAATGGCTATACATTAGCATCTGAGTTAAAAAAAAAAAGAAAGTAAATTTAAAGATCATCAGCAGAAAGTTGAATTCCTACGATAACCACTAACAGCCCAGAAGCTGTAAATTCTATGACATTTCAAAAAAATGAAATAAACTCTAGATTGTTTTCAATGCAAATGTAATTACAGTATGATAACTCTTTAAATATTTAGGGTCCCTTTAAGCTCCATCAACAGTCAACAATACAAATACAGAACACAAACCACATCCTACTGTACACAATACTACGTCAGAGGCAGTGTGTGTTGTTGTGCCCACTTCTGTAGAGGGCATAGAGGCTGGGCTGAACCCACTTTCATTTCAGTCAGTTCAAACAGAGAAAATTGTATCACTGCTGAAATATCCAGATTCGTCATCCAGTTCCTGAATTTGCTGAAGTGAACAGCGGGTTGATGATGGTCCCAAGAGGCACGTTGGACGTGCAGACAAAGAGACTCTGGTCCGAAGTCCCATGATTGTATCATAAGTAAAGAAGTAAATAAAAATATATCATTACATAGAAAAAGTCTTTAAAGTTCCTCTTGTTTATCATCCCTTAATGGTCTGATCCCAATGCTTCCAGTTATAGCAGCAAGATTTCTGTTTTTGTGACGTGTACTTTGAAAAGATAACTGCCCACTTTGGGTTTAATAGCACTTTAACATGTACTGTACATGGTTTTCCCGTTCACACCGAGAGACGATTAGATGATAATGCCAGTGTTCTTCATTACTGGCATTAGTGTTGAAACCTCTGATCTCTAACAGAAAACTGAAATAGATGTCTCAATATTGTTATTTTTGTTTCACATTTTGTTCAAAAATATGTAGTTACTGTATTGGTTCTTTAAAAAAAAATTATTTGTTGACAAATATAATAGTCGATACTTTTTCTTTATTCTCTTAAGCTGTAATGTTTTTTTTTAAGGAAATTTAGAAATTACTGCTCC
>VOQK01024042.1:0-14503 GCA_015052645.1 Benitochromis conjunctus | reverse complement strand
GTTTTGCTTCATTAATATGCACATGCTGAAATTCAGTAAGGTCACTGTTATGCCCGACTCATTCAGGACACGATATAGAAGATAAATCTACTGAGCAATGATTTTCATTTTCAACATTTGTTAATAATAGAACCAATCAATAGATGCTTACCTAAAGCAGGCTTAGAGTAGGGATAACTGCAATACATGAAACTAGCCAATGAGCCCATAAAGTCATTGGGGATGTTATCAGGTAAGGGTTCACTGAGATCACATAAAAAGTGGGTTATGGTCCAAAAAAGGCCATCACAAGCCTCTGACACCAAATGAGGACGGACTTCTACTTCCTTTCACTGACTGTGGAGATGGCCATGCAATCACTCTGGTAGCATAAAACTGTTTCTAGACATGGTGTGTAGGGTTGTGTACTCCACGTCAGTATAAAGGTAAGATCACCCCCAAACATTCACTGCAGATTGCTGCGTTCTCCCTGAGCCTGGTACTGCCAGACGTTTCTTCCTGTAAATAGGGAGTTTTTCTTTCCCACTCACACCAAGTGCTTGTTTATATGAGGTCATCTGATTGTTGGCATTTTCTCTGAATTATTGTAGGAGTTTTCCTTAAAAAATAAAACCCTATGATATAAAGTGCCTTGAGGCCACTGCTGTTGTGATTAGGCGCTATATAAATGAAACTGAATTGAATTGAAAGTTGGGAAGTAAGCGAGTAGAGAAAGTCGCCCCTTTCTAATGGCCCGTCCATCAGGTGTCCAATGCTGAGATGTTTATCCAATATGTTTATCGCAAACACATCTGGATGATGATGTGTTTTAATGATGTGATGATGTTTTATTGGTGAGTAGTAGTTTCTGGGTTTGAATTTAATAAAACAACACTATCGAACCACAGCTTATATCCCAAACTTCCCACGAAACATCAGAACTTTCTATAGCAACACAGGTGTTACTAATAACTTTAACAATGGTTCCTTTCTGTTCCAGTGAGTCATGATGGAGAAGCAGCAAACGTGAAACTGAAGCAGCCGAATGGAATTCAGCCATCATCATTTTTATTATTTACAGTTTATCATAATTTGAGCCTATGAAACTCAAAGTGTGTTTAATTTTTCTTGAAAGTTGAGACAGATGGCACTTCACCAATAACTGCGTAGCGATGTGTGCAACGGTGACTATTTCCAATTATAAATGAATCTGAGGGATCAGTAACGCAGCATCCCATTGTACTGTATCATATTCCAGATTACAGAGATTTAACCAGGTAGTCTGAGACAAATTAAGTTTTTAAAGCAGCCTCTTTAACCTCTTTGGTTCATACAATTGCACCTGGAGCCTGACAGCCTCGCTGCACTGCTCCTCCGCTTCACTTTAATCCTTTGTGACACAACCTCGTATCCCATCCATTTAGACTTAGCCGGCAAACATATTGAGACCTAACTCTGACCATGTGTGCTTCGCTGTGACAGCTACAGGATTCCAGATGCTGTCCTCCTTTCTCCTCTTGTCAGCCCCCATAGGTTTTAGGGGGAATTGAGGCCCCTGGGGACATTCCCACCAGCCACCACATGCTATGCCCAGCAGATGGGACAGCATTAGTGGAAAATAAGAGGAAGAAGAGGGAGAGATGTGTAGCTGATGGGATAGCCATGTGTGGAATATGTGACCATCCATGAACTCCAAAGGCCTCAAAATTCTTGTGAAATGGGAAACTAACTAATAAGAGACTTCACATGTGTGACTGTGTGTGTTATCGTATTACACACGCACATTTTGTTACCCAGTCGTGATTTAACTACTCGTGAGTCTCCAGGTTTTTGTTATAGCACACAGTAGTCCAGACTCATTACAGACCATCAGGTTCTGTAGAAATAGTTTGCTGATCATCTGGAAAGGAGAGAATAAGAAGTATATATGAGAAAATGATAAATGGGATTAGATGGGTTAGATTCATTATTTATGGGAAATTTTGAAGATTCTTTTAAAGACAGTCTTTCAAACCACCCTACTGGTTTGTGACCTTTATTTTTTTGAATATATGTCAACTAAAACATTTATAGAGATAAAAAAAAAAAAAAATTGTTAGTATTTTTTTCAAGTGGTCTTTTTCTGCAGGTAAAGGAGCCCAAACAGTTCGACTGCAGTCTTCCTAGTTAAAAAAAAAAAAAATGAGGATCATTTACCCCCAAAAAATGATTCTTTCAGATTTTTGGCTTGAGATCCAAAATCAGTTTTTATGTCACACAAATAAACAGTCAATAAATGTGAGTGTTTGTGTCATCCACTTGTATTCTGGATCATAGTCAGACTCCAACATGTACAACTAGATTTAAGCAGTTGCCATTCCCAATCAAATGATATTATTTTTCTCAGGAGGGTTACAGTATCAGAGATAAGGTAACCCTTTACTATTGTCTGTATCAGTTTTGTATTTTCTAATGAGTTTTTATTATAATTTTGTCCTTTTGTTTCTAATTCAGTTTAATTTCAGTTCATATCCAGAGCGGATTTTCGTGTTTCAGTTTAGTTTTTCTTGTTTAAAAATGTTTAGTGTTAGCTTAGTTTTTATTCGTTTCACTGCTAGTTTTAGTGTTTTTAGTCATTATTGTATGGAGGGCACATGCCAAAGGCAAGATTTAGAAAAATCAATACAGGCATTGAACATAAAAAAATATGCACATTTTTGAAAAGATTTGACTCGCAGTCTTGGAGAAACTCAGAATCTCAATAAACGTATCCATCAAACTAAAATTTCACCTCTAGTTTTACTTTTTAGTTTAGTTTTAGTTAACTTATTCTGACCTTAGCTTTTATTTGCAAATGTTCTTCAGTCTACAGGTCCCGGCTTGGTAATCTGATGTGCCTCATGTGGACATTAGAGGAACTACAGTTTTTGCTCCTTTCTCATTGGCTTCATATTTAAATCTTGGAGGGTTCTCCCTGTATACCGGACATCTGAATCATTAACATGACGTCTGAAGGTAAGGTCTGCTTGTTTGAATGTTTGAGCATATAGATGGCTTTAGTTAATGAGAGGATCAGAGGCCCAGACGGCTCATGAATAAAATAATAAGTTGTGTTATGAAACTTTTTGTAACCCACGCAGGCTGAAAGTGTGCCTGCTGTGAGCTCTGTAATGCGGTGGTGGGTGGGCATGGTGGGTGTGTGGGTGGGGGTCAAGCCCTTCTGTCACTGACACCACATGACTCCTCGCTCAGCTGATGAGATCTGGTCACCGTGACTCGTCACTCAATTCACCCTGGCACAAACACAGGAACCAAGCTAATTGAGCATCACCACCTCTGAGCCTTTCCAATTATGCATCCACTTCAGAGATGGAATAAATACATGTGTGTGTATGTGTGTGTGTGAGGGAGAGAGAGAGCGCAATGTGCTGTGCCCCTTTTTTCACGGCTTTTATATTGACGCTGTGTGTGAACTTTAGGGCAAGAGGTCAGAAATGTAAAAAATTAATATTTTGCCTCATGTGGACATTAGAGGAACTACAGTTTTTGGTCCTTTCTCATTGGCTTCATATTTAAGTCCTGGAGGGTTCTCCCTGTATACCGGACATCTGAATCATTAACATTACGTCTGAAGGTAAGGTCTGCTTGTTTGAATCTTTGAGCTTTGAATATGGCTTTAGTTAATGAGAGGATCAGAGGCCCAGACGGCTCATGAATAAAATAATAAGTTGTGTTTTTTGAATATGACTGGACCCAACAGATGAAACCCTTACAAATTAATTAAGGCCAGCCTGTATAACTTCTACTGGTGGGTCACTGGGGACCCATTGGAGTTAGGTGTATGGGTAGGATTTTGGTTTGGCTATAAAAGTTTTGCCTGTTTGAACAGCCAAATGGAAAAGCTTTTAATAGAAAAATGGTAACTCCAAAATATATAAAACCTGAAAAAATGTTTCAAGAAAATGTGCCTATTTTTAGTAAAACAAAAACCATTTGTAACCCTTAATGGATTGCCGGTTACTCACTGTGGGTGTTAAGAGACTAAAACATCCCCAAAGGTGTTACTGTCATAAATGTGTTAATCATATTACGTGAAATAACGCATGAATAAAGGTAATTGAAAAATTCTATGAACTACTTCCTGACTTTTTGCTATTAGTCTCCAGTGTAGTTAGGCTGCCTCCTCTCCCTGGGTCCGCCCCTGGGTGGAGCTTCTCCATGTTCCTTCCTTATATATTTATTTTTATTTTTAACTTTTATAGTCCCACACATAGTTTTAGTAGCATTTTAACCCATTTACTCAGCTACCAATCCAGCACCCGGGTAGCAGCGTGTAGAGACAGTACCTTGCTCAAGGGTACCTCAGGGTAGCCGTTTGGTGGATTTGAACCTCCGACCTTCCGATCATGGGGCCACCACTCTACCAATCCTTGCCTTATACACCTGCTTCACATTTGGCAATCGAGTGCTGGGTATGACTTTGTCAGATTGTCATCCTCATTATGATGCACATTACTTTCATTACCTGGTGTTTGTAATCCCATCTCTTCCAGTCACCTGGTCTCAGCTCTTGTAGAACCTTGGAAATACACCCGTCAGCTCCCTGTGGAAACCTCCAGCCAGGCCTGCCCACCTCATCACCTGTTCTTGCCCCCTCTGTGACTCAGTTCACATATAATACAAGTAAGACTGTTTATCGTTTATCGTTACTATTAAGCTGCAGAACCTCCCAACCTGTAGTTCCTCACAATTCACTTGTTGTCAGTAAACATCTTAAACGATTGCTGCTTAAGTCTGCTCACTGGGTCTGCAATTAGCCACACAGCCATGGAGGCCAGAGACACTGATGGCGTCGTCATTCTGGATAATAATAAAGCTGTATATAGCTGTAACTAAACTAAACTTCCTTTTGGACAAAGTGACCAAAATTTTAACCCATTGTTTTTTAACGGTCTCAGATAGGAGTTTCAAAATAAACTAATTAACTGCCTGTCTGCATAACTAAGATGACGACTATTTGGCAAGATGTGCTTCGCGGACTTGGACCTGTTAATACTGGGCATCCATGTTTGAAAAATATAACATATAAAATTCATATATAACATATACAATACAAAATAAAAAAATTCAAGTAAACCCTGCTTAGTAATTCAGACAAAATGCTTTAGCAAATTCATAAAACTTTGTCTTGTGCTTTGCATTTCCAGTGCCAATGAAACTAAACTAAGCCTCTGTTACCGATGTGCTCAGTGGAGGTTATGCTTAACCTCACCCCTTTAAACAAAGAAAAAAAAGCACAAGGCAGAAAACTTTTTAAAACCAAAATGTTTTCCATCAAATCTTATTTAAAGTTTTCTTTTAAAAAATGGCCTCTGTAAGAGAATAGGAAGCCCTGAGCCCACTCATAGTGCATTTTGTTCCAAAGGATGTAAAGATGCGTGAGAAGAGTATTCAACGATGCAGTATTTTAAAAATGCAGCAAATCTAAGCCACACTACATGATAAACAGGCAGATGTCACTGATCTTGTCCTAAACTGGTGCTCCTTTGAGGCACTTGTTGATGGTGCCAAGAAGAGGCAGGACTGTGCAACATCTAATCTGTAAATCTGATGGAAGGAGATCTGTCACAGAGGAAGCTTTTAACGACGGGTTTGGACATCTCAGAGCACGATCACAGGAAACACTATCCCCCTCAGAGTGACTGAGTTCACCGTACCTTGGGAACACTACAGCTCGCAATGCTGGATGTTGTGCGTGGGATTGATTTACCACATCAGAGTGGCTCCGAAGACTAAAGCATCCTGACAGGGAAGAGTGGCTGAACTCATGCAGACAAACATGCTAATGGACATGAACATGGTTAAAGAGAGACAGAAAAGCAGATACGCATGCTTTGACCCTGAGAAATGTTTGGTATTTCTGCAGCAGAAAGTGGTTTGAGCATCTCTTGCTTCAGCTTGAAGCCTCTTTTTACTCTGTGTTTATACACCACTCTACATTTAATCTAGTTCTTATTTATCTCTTGGTCCCTTCCACAGCATTTCTTTTGTCTTGTCGCCTCCTCTTACCCCTAACTGGTCGCAACACACGGCTGCCCCTCCCTCAGCCTAGTTCCATATGAGCATAAAACACTGGTTTTATCTTGTCAAAATTGATGGAATTATGAAGGACCTCAACATATTGAAGCATACATTAAGCATACATCCTATACATGTGGCTTTTAACTTACATTTATATTTTGGTCTTGCATTTTCTAACCCACAATTTAAACAATTTCATAATTTTGACATTTGATCTTACATTTTGTATCTCCTAATTTTGTATTCAAGGAAATGATTATGCTTTTCATTAAACTTTTCCCATACGTGTGGCTTTTAATCATATATTTAGACTTTCTCTCTCTTATTGGCAAAGCAAAAGACATCCAAAGAGCTTTGACTGTCCTTCAAGTAGCCCGGAGAATTATTCCTAAAGACTACTTTAACAAATGACAAGCAAGCTGCCTGAGAGAGTTCATGCTGTGTCGAATGAAGGCGGTCATATCAAGCTGGTTAGAATTGAAGAAACACAGTTTTTGTTTTATATACTGTAATTCCATATATCTTTGTATTTTGAACAAATCACTTTACTTATTTCCCATTTTCCTAGCAAAGTATGAAGAAATGAGAGATGGTTGAAGACTTTTGCACAGTACTTAGGCCCCAAAATCATTTAGATTTTTTTTTTCAATTGTGCCACCAGTTCTTAAAGAGAGAATTGCCATGGAGTCTGAAATCAGCTCTGAAGCCACAAAGCTACTGAGTTTTAACTATATGAAAATGCAAACTAGCTCTGGGAAGAGAAGAAAACAGAAAATGTATTCTCAAAATAGAAAATCCCTTGACATTTGATATGTGCCTGGATATACTGTACTGTATATGTAGTGAGATGTGAAGGTAATCCCAAACACTGTCCACTGTTCACAAACCAGGAAAGTAAGGCAGGGTCATTTAGGGGTGATTAACAAATCGAAACTGCATTATACTCTGCACGGGGTGTAAGCATGAGTCATTCCTGAGGTCAGCATGTGAGCTTATGTGTGTTTTTTTTATTATATTGTGTGAGAAAATGGAGCCGCCATCAAAGGTAAGCCAGCCCCCGCACAGCCCACTGCGTGGTGGTTTGCCAAAAAGTCTCAGTAAGCAGTGATGACCTCTACCCATGTATCAGAGGGAGGCTGAATTTTTCTAACAAAGGTTCAGTAAACATGTCGGGAGAGTCAGATATGACATCCTTTACGTCTAGTTTAGCATTTGCAATAATTGGTCTCTTGATAATAAACACTGGTTTAAATGTGAAATGTGTGACCAAATGCTCATGCTATGCTAGAGTGCATGCCACAACAAATAAATCATGTTCTGCTGGGACAATAATAGGAGAGGAGGTCGGGGGGGTTGCTAGCTAAAAGGCAAACTGGGAACAAACCTCTGTATGTGATGCACTGCAGAAACAAATGGAGGAAAAGCGTGAAAATGAAGAGGAAAGTGAGAATAATTGCAAGCTGAGACTGAAAGTGCTGTGTCTGTTCATTAAGTCAGACACATTCTGGTCTTCCTGCATCTGCTGGCTTTATGCTGTCATCTCTTAATGGGGAATACCTCGTCTTCTTCTCCTTTTTGTGTTTCTCTTCTCGGGCATGTCGGCTGTTGGGTTTTTGTGCTTGGATCAGCAGAAATGAAACCATGCAAGAAGGAAAAGAAAGGGAGACTAACAAAATGGAAAAAAGGGTCTTATATGTATTAACTGAACACAGTGAGGAAGCCCATTATGGCCATTAATAAAAACACAGAGAAAATAAGTTTCTCATCATTGGAAAAAAAACTTTAATTACAATTCAATTATACGTCATAAATCTGACGTTCAATCTTAACTGTCATTTTATCTATAAAACTGACTTTTCCTCATGCTTTAATGTATCTCTTGACATAATAATTTTGACATATCACATATATTTATATGTATTTAGACTTTCTTTATTGTATTCTATACTTTTGTCCAATGTCCTCATAATTGTCCAACATCATATTTTGTCTTGTAATTTCAACTTATCGCATAATTTTGGCAAATCCAATTTTCATTTTTATCTTATGATTATCTTTGTATATCTTTATTTATACTTTTAACCTCATGCTATTAACTTTTTGTAACTTTGATTTTCTTCTCATTTTCATTTACAGTTTTTATATCATATCTCATTTTTTTGCTGTTTTTCTTTAATTGATCAGTCTGACATTTCACTTGACTTGTAAAATGTCTTGAACTTGTATTCTGCATTTATTTTCGCTACATTTCTAGTGGTCCCTTGGTGCGTACACCAATTTATTATGAAGATGTTATTTGTTTCCATAAACACTATCGACATGGTGCCATTTAGGAAATGCTATCTATGAAGGGAAGATGCAGTAATGATAATTTGTCTTCTTTCTTTTTAATTCGGTTCTCTGCTGTCATTCTTTTTCCATTTCTGCAATAAAACAAACTCTATTTTTAAATTCCACTTTTCCTGGTAACACATTAATTATCATGACAAAAGCAGAAATTCACAAGGTTAAAATGTGTTTCCCTAATGAGGTGTGTGTGTGCATGGGTGTTTGGTGTGCACCCATGAATGGTAACTTTGACGCTGTCTTCGACGACTTTTGCTCATTAAAATGACAAATGTGTGGCACAAACAATTGATTATAGCTGCCTTATTGTCTGTGTGTGATGTTGGTGTTGCTGTAGAGAATCAGTTTCACGCGAGCTTGGGTCTCTGCGCCACAGCTGAAGTAATTGAAGAGGATGAAGAGTCAGTGTGCAGAGGAACATGATGCATTAATAGAAACAGCCCCTTGCTGATTCTACTCCACACAAACCTAACAGAAACACATACAAAACATACAATGCACTCAAAGTGAACACTGTGGGTTTCTTTTGAGCATTTTCTCTCCGAGCTGGTGCAATGCCTGTGATTGCTCCATTCGTCTTGTTTACTGTACATCAGCCTTATTCACTCTGCCCACTAAACAGCTCTAAAGTGAGTCAATGTGCTCATAATTCACAGCTAGAGCTGCTTTCAAAGGCCACAGATATCATCTTCTAGTGTCTTCACTTTGCTTCATATGATATATGATGATGGAAGAAAAGAATATATATGTATTTTTTTCAAATAAAAGGAAGTTTAGAGTTTGTTTATATAATTAGTGTAGGGTAAAACAGAAACAGAATTAAAAGTATTAAAAACATTTCTCTGCTGTTATATACAAATTTGCAGTATACATAGAGCGATGAAGCTGGTTTATATGTGAACTGTGAGGATAGATAAAGTTTCCTGTCATAGAACTTTGAAACAGAGTCTATGGCAAACACACTGCTGTTTGAGCTTTTAATCATTGTAATTGGTTATAGCTGTAATTTTCCTATGGAGCATGCCCCCTTTAAATGGACTCAGTTCCTCTACCTGCATTACCACAACAGGAAGCAGGGTCTAAATAAATATAAATCTGAGAAGTACTTTCTAAAAGTACAGGAAGTTTTATGTGGGAGCTCACAGCTGTGACATTAACTAGTTGAGCACTCAAGTGTTTTTTCCCAGCCTTCATTAAAAAATCCAAAAACACTGCAACTGCAAACAAATTTACTTTTTGATTCAACACAGCAGCATAGCAAGAGCTACAGGAAACAGATGGAAGCAAATCTGAGAGAAGAATTCACAATGGGAAGGTCTGCCACAATTTTTTCCATCATTTAGTGTTTCTATATGCAATAAGACTGTAAAAGAAGGTACGTCGGCATCTAGCTAGCTATACTGAAGACAAGCAAACATGAAGGGAGTGGCTTTTTTAAGTGGCAGGTCATCGTTTCTATCAGCTCAAGCAACATCAGCAAACACAAACTGTTTGTGTGCAATTTGTGGCACAGTGTGTTGCTAGCTAAAGGTCTAGCTGCTGTATTTCACAGGGAGAGAAAAGAAAGAGCTAAGTTCACTCAGAGATGGAGAAAGATAAGAAAGACAGAACAGGAGATGAACAAGAGAGGTTAGATTTACAGGTAAGGACTGCTCAGTGGGATTTGATAAATTGTAAATTAAATGCTTACATGTAAGTCCTCATGATTTTGAATATTGGGTCTGAACATGTGACATTTTGTTTTTTCATATTGTGAAACCTGCTGCAAAACAGTGGTTGACTAACGGTGTTATTTAAAGGTTGCATGAAAATCTTCTGCAGGTTAGTTCAGGATAAACAGGTTAGATTGCTGTACGGTGGTGGATTTAAAGTAAAGAACAGTGCATGACTGGTCAGAGTTAGTTTACATCAAGTGTAGCAGAGATTCATATGAATTTTAGCTGATGATGTTTTGAACTGTTGACTGAATCCACAAAGAGCAGCAGGTCAGCTGATCACAGCCTGTACATTAAAACAGTCTACGGGAGCTCTCAATAGAAATTATTGTGAGTTATGATTCTTTTCCACACACATTACAACTGATTTTAGGGTTCCTCTGCCTGCTTCTACTTTGTACTTATACTTAAGTACAGAATGACTGAACTTTTGCTAACTTTGGCTAAATCTAAATCCCAGCAAAGGATTATATGTCCCTTTGTGTCCATATTTGTATGAGAAATTACAGAGATAAAGAGGTTTTCAGTATGCTGTTAAAAAAATCTAAAATGGGTATATACTGTACATACAACTAAGTTTAGATGTCTACAAACCACTAGCTGTCTGATTGATTTTTGATTGACAGGAAGTTGTGGTCAGGCAGCAACCAAATATAAACTACTACACTTTTTA
This sequence comes from Benitochromis conjunctus, assembly GCA_015052645.1. Taxonomy (NCBI): domain Eukaryota; kingdom Metazoa; phylum Chordata; class Actinopteri; order Cichliformes; family Cichlidae; genus Benitochromis; species Benitochromis conjunctus. Next base: position 3,730 of record VOQK01024042.1, on the reverse strand, counting down.
ACTAAACAACTTTATTTAAAGACTGGACAAAGTTGTACTTTCAGTGTTTTCTCACCATTTATCAGTGTTGCTCCTCTTAGTAGAAACTGCTGCAAAGTGCTTAGTAGCTATTTTATCTTAGTTTCAATCTATGTATTCATCAGTAAAAGTAATAATTTGCTGTTTATAAGGTAAAACATTTAAACTGAACAGGAGAATATTCCTGCTTGTTCAGGGCCCTTCTTGCCCACACTACGCATTAACTTTCCCCTGCACCGCACCGCTGGGTGGTCTAAGGGGTAAACAGTTTTTGTGCTTCATTATTTTTAAAAACAAACAAGGCTGAGTTGATGGTTTCATTGGAAGTTTAAAACGGGAGAGAGAAAGGGCCTCAAAAAGCTGTGAGAGAGCAAACCGTTTTTTTTTTTTCTGATGATTTGATGACAGCTGCAACCTCAAGTACAAATAAAAATTCATCAAACACTTGATTTTCCGCTGTGGAGATAGGCTTTCTGGAGTTTTTGGTTATATTTCATTTATTAGTTCTTTTCCAATCAAACATCAGTGTCATAACACACAAAGCACAACAGGATGATATTAGTGTCACTGATTTGTGTGTAAAAAAAACCAAATAATAATAACATTTCAAATGTAGCCATTCTTTTCTAATCCATCACCAGTCTAATTTGCCATTTTCTTTTCCTAGAAACAATTGACTTTCCATCAGTGGAGTTTGTGTGGAAAAAAAATGTAATGACTGGGTTCAAAAGTACTAAGGCCAATGTATTGATTTTTTTAAGAATCAAGAAGCACAATGTAAACTAAGCTGTACAAAGATATTAAAGGAACACTTGATGGGAAACAAAAATTGTGCTTTTAGCTACACTGATATGGGCTGGATAATATGTTAAGAATGAAAGGATGTTTGAAGTGAATAAAATGATCAACCTACAGAGGGTTGAATTCAATGACACCTGAAAATCAAAACAAAAAAGATTATGTGACAAGGCTGTGCATTTTGAAATTTCATTGCAGCAACTCCAAATGTTACTCAGTAGTTTCTATGGACTCCACATGCTTGTATAGATGCCTGACAACATCTGTGCATGCTCCTGATGATAAGGCAGATGGTGTCCTGGGGAATCTCCTGCCAGATCTGGACCAGGGCATCACTGAAATCCTGGTGTTTGAGATGCAACCTGGCAGCATCAGATAGAATAAAACATCATATTCCAGAGGTGTTCTATTGGATTTAGGTCATACGAGCATGGGGGCGAGCCAATGGTGTGAGTTACTTCATCCACCAGGAACTGCCTTCATAATCTCACCACAAAAGGAGGATATTGTCATCCACCAGGAGGATGCCTCCCCAGACCATCATTGACCTACCACTAAATGGGTCATGCTGAATGATGTTACAGGCAGCATAACATTCTCCATGGGTTCTCCAGACCTTTTCATGAATCCACTGTCAACAATGAAAAGCTCTGGATTCCAGTCATGGATCTGCCAATTCTGGTTTGATGGCAAATGCTTCACAATGCTGAGGAGTTAGAACAGAGTCTACTCTCACCCTGTGTTTGATTCTTTGGTCTTTGATCACACCAGTAACCTGCTGGAAGTCATTTTGTGGGGCTCTGGTAGTGCTCCTTCTCTTCCACCTTGCAGAAAGGAGTAGATACCAGCCCCGCTGATGGATTAAAGACCTTCTACAGCCCTGTGCAGCTTTTCTAGAGTAATTGCTTGTCTTCTGCAATCTCCTTGATGCTTCAGTTTGGGAGAACCAGCAAACATTTTGACAATGGCACAAATTGTTGTACAAATTGGAGGTGTGGGACCTCTGTAGGGACCACGTATTGTTTCATGCTACCAGTAGTGACAGTGACCTTAGCCAAATGCAAAACTAGTGAATAATAAAACTGTCAGAAAAGATGAGGAGGAGAAACATTCTAGTAAAACCATACCTGTTTTGGGAGTTCTCTCATTTTTGTCCCTCTTGTGCACCTGTTTTTAATTTCCTTAACAGTTAAACAGCTGAAACTGAGAAGCAACCCCCTCTGCTACTTTACCACGGTCTTCTTGGTAATTCATCTTTGACCGGTACTGCCTTACCGGTGCTATTAATTACAGATTGTTGATGTGCATGCTTTACATCAGCAAAGTTATTATCCATACAGACGTATCCCTATAACCAGGTGCATATGGCTGCCCCTCCCTGAGCTTGGTTTCTTCCTGTTAAAAGGGGTTTTTTCCTCTCCATTGTCACCAAGTGTTTAGGGATCATAGGGGATCAGGTGCTTGTTGGGGTTTTGTCCCTACTGTTGTAGAGTCTTTACCTTGCAATATAAAGTGCCTTGAGAGGACTATTGTTTTGATTTAGTGCTATATAAATAAACCTAATTTGAAAACTTGTGTACAGACAGAAATGTACTGTTGCATACTCATACTGAGCCTCTGTGCACCTCCTGTGACTGCAGAAATCAAACTGTTGTTTTTTCAGTATAACACTCATCATGACAGTATAATAACGGTTATATTAGTTATTGACTGGGCACATCTTAACATTCTTCTGCCCAGTGAAGTCACAGCTGCAGAACTAATGTTTGAACTACATCAAGATCTTTTCACATATCCAGGGCCAGTAGAATTATTTCTTCACTCGGGATGAATTAATTCATGTCCACAGATTAGTTTCTGAAATGAGAATATCCTACCAAACACAGCTTTTCCCCCTGCTTGCTAATGGTCCCTCATATTAGTTAGTTTAGTTTACCACAGACCATTTCACATAGTTCTAGACAGTCATGGGTATGGAAATCCCTACTCTACCTACAGTTTCCTAACACAAGTTTTTCCATGACTGCAGCTGTCAATCAAAGTGTTCAGTCATTATGTTACAGCACAGGTTTGTAGATTCGTTCTCACAAATACAAATGGTCCTGCCTAGGTTGTTAACAGAAATCCTGGGCATTCCAGTACTCCAGCTCAGCCCATTAAAGAAAGTTTCTAATCACATTAAAGAAAGCTGAAGCAAAGGAGATCCATCTAGGCTTTCTTGCAATCTTTTCAATAGAAATCCTGCTGGTCAACCCCAAGAAAACTAGATCAAAACACTTTAGTTAGTAGAATCTCTCTTTTAAATGTTACCTTCAGGATTGTTTATCAGCCTTAAATCTACTGTTACTTCTAAGGGAATGCTAATTTTAGTGTCTAGACCAACTGCCAAGTACTCTGGTCCTGACATACAGACATAGAGTGTGCACTAGTACATCACTGAGGAAAGGCTTACTGGCGCTCCTCTGAGTCAAACACAATAAGACTAGTGGAAAGTTGTTACCTACAGCAGGTCGCACACTGGATGGGCACTTGCTTGAAACATATGCTTGAAGCATAATTTCCTTAGGGATTAATAAAGTATTCTGATTCTGATTCTTGCTATGAATTCTTTGGACAGTTGGTACTATCTCATATTCAATTCAATTCAATTTTATTTATATAGCGCCAAATCACAACAACAGTCGCCTCAAGGCACTTTACATTGTAAGGTAGACCCTACAATAATACATACAGTGAAAAACCCAACAATCATATGACCCCCTATGAGCAAGCACTTTGGCGACAGTGGGAAGGAAAAACTCCCTTTTAACACGAAGAAACCTCTGGCAGAACCAGGCTCAGGGAGGGGCGGCCATCTGCTGCGACCGGTTGGGGTGAAAGAAGGCAGACAGGATAAAAGACATGCACATATATT
>VOQK01024040.1:21718-44059 GCA_015052645.1 Benitochromis conjunctus | reverse complement strand
AAAAAGAGTGCCAGACGAGCCCAGTTGTAAGTAAGCTGTTAAGACTCGACTGTACACTGTGTTTGTGTTTTCCTCCGAAACAATAAAGTTCAGCTGGAGCAGCCTTTCAACGTTCACGTTTGCAATTTTGTTTTGTTACACAATATTTGAAATAAAAAAAAAAACACTACATTTTAGGAAATATTAGTGAGTGTTTTCTGGTTTGTTTGTATTACTTGAACACTTAAAAGTGGCCCTCCAATGAGATCACGGTGCCAGAAGTGGCCCGTGGCTCATTTGAGTTTGAGTTTGAGTTTGTTACAGTTATATTCTTTTGTCTACTCCCATCCGGGAGTGGACATTACCCCACAATGGAAAAGTTCTGGTAAAGTGACCCTCTGAACCCCCTGCTGGCAGCCTGCCCCTCATTTCCTTTTATTGTAATGTCAGTTAGTTTTTTGTCTGCCCCTCACCCTAAGTGACTCTTGTTTCCTCTCATGGAGGTTGGGGTTAGTTGTTCTCCTGCACCACACCCTAGTTCCTTGTTCACATTCCAGCAATGTTTTCAATTTGTATTCTATGCCCTATCAACAACAATATCATACTATGACAAACGATAATAAACTATGTTCCCTTTAACCTTAATACATAGTAAACAAGCTACTATTTCCACAGTGGCTAATATTTGGCTAGTGATATTTAGAGTATTTGCCCAAAAATTAAGTGCTCCAGTTTCAACAGTTTAAGTGAGGGGGTTGGAGGTTTGGTGTACTCAGATTATAGCTATCCACCCCCAGTGAATTTTGTAGTGGTTTTGGGGTAAAAAAGGAAAAAGATGAATTCATTATTTTGCTTTATACACAAATTATAATTGTGCAGTTTGTTTAATAGGACAGTCCGTATCTGTGAAATTATTGCTTTAGGAACTGCCATACATCGTGCTTGCTTGCAGGATGGTGCTGCTGCACCCCCACAGCCGTGAACTGGACAAGCAGCACTAGACAACCTGCTTATTACAAAAAATCTACCAGAGGTAACTGAGTGGTAAAACCTTTACCAAAAATTACCACATTATTACATTCATGTTTCTGCTTTGTTACCCTACTATTATCACTTTATTACCAAGCTGTAATACAAAATGCTACTCTGCTGGACTAAATTTCTAAATGTAAAGTTCACGCAAAAAAGTTTATACAAATATAAAACATGCTGTGAGATTTGATATATTGAAAAACATATTATGGCGAGAAGACAAAACAAAGCCTCGTTCAATGGTGAGTGTGAGAATGAAAGGAGTTACAATACAACACAAAATATAAAATACAACATCACTTTTTAAAAAAAAAATTACAAGCTTGTTATAAAAAATCATCAGAAAGAGTAAACTCATAATAATTAAAAACAAAAAATGCATATAATTATGCTTAAATGTAAGAATGTTAAAGAGTATTGGAGGAAAATGAATAGTAACTTGTTCACAGCAGATATCTATTATAGAATAACAGTTTCATGCACAAACAGAGTGAAACTTGCTTGATTTCAAGAACAATAAATATTCAATTAATTAATTTATTCATGACTATATATACTATATATAATAATTAAAACTTAAAGCTGTATATAATTTATCCCAATATGCTAAGTCATGTGTGATGGGCCAAAGTGGCATTCTAAATTGTTTGACTGTAATTTAGGGGTAGACATTATAATGAATGGGTCATTGCTGGATGAGAACTGTAGAATGGAAATAAGTGATGATGAGGTCTGTCTAAGTTTCTGTTTGTGCTTTTGTATACAGATGATATTGTACTGTACTGCCAGTAACAGAAACAAAGCTTCAAAAGGCTTTAGAGGCTGTAGAGAGATATTGTATTGACTGTCATTTTTACAAGAGGCATAGTAAGGAAGTTCTGTGAATTAAACTTGAAATTACAAACTGTAAGAAATTAGGTTTATCCTGGTTTGTCTGAATTGTGGTGGACTGCAAAGCTAAAGCAAATATGTGATTATACAGAATTTTCTTACTTTGGGAAGATACCAGAGTGGTGAATGACAGGTACATAAATAAATATATAAATAATGTCTTTTCAAAATTCCCAGAGTGGAGTTGCAGCATAACATGCCAAAACATGTGGTAAAATGCTTATATTTTATTGCTTAATTGATGATCTGCTATAAATATTTTTTAAATGTTTTCTCTTGGAGTGCAGTAGCTCCTGGCCTACATGGCAGAGCAGCTGGTGCATCAAAAAGTGGGGGCATCTAAATGTCACCTGAGATTACCGGGTTTGCTGTAAATGGAAAGTGGGAAATGGACTGATTCGTATATAGCACTTTTCTACTCTCCTGGAGCACTCAAAGCACTTTATACAATATGCCACATTCACCCAAGCAGCATTCATACTCTCCAGCAGAGAGCAACTTGGGGTTAGTATCTTGTAGTATCTTGCCCAAGGATATTTGTCATGCAGACTGGGGATCGAACCACCAACCGTCCTATCAGTAGAGGACCTGCTCTACCTCCTGAGCTAAAGCCTCCTCAAGTGACAAGAATAAGTGATATCAAGACATGTTTTAATCTGTTTATGTCATTGTCACTAAAAGATGTCAGCTTCATGACAAATCTTGAAGTAGAAAAAAGTCCACAGCAATATTTAGAATGACTTTGAGGAAGTCCTGGATGCTTATATTGGTGTTCTTCTTCTTGCTGGTGTGTAAAGATCCAGCAATAAGGCCACTGACAGAATCGGGCAACAATGTGACTTCAGACTTTTTGAATGCTATCAAGAGTCAGATTTGGCAACAGATACTAGAGCAAAATCTGACAAGTCTGCTCCCACCAGGGATGTCTGGGAGAGATGGATGCAGCTCCTTCCATTGATGTTCAACACAGAGTCAGAGGTGACAGTAGATGAACGTTTTGTCACATTTCATGGAAAATACTCCTTCAGGCAATACATGCCCAGCAAGCCAGGCAAATACAACGCAAACATCTGGGCAGTCTGTGATACAAAACCAGCCATGCATGGAATTTACAGATTTACAAAGGCAAAACTGCGAGTGGCATCCTGAGGAAAATCGGGGTAAATCACCCTAACTTTTTCTGGGGAAAAAAAACAAAACATTTTTTTGAAGTAAATATAAATAGGTCAAAAGTGGCCCATAATACCCCAGATGATACTATTATTAAAATAAATAATTATTAAAATAAAAACAATAAATAAACAAATGTATTAGTGTTCTAATGTGATGGTTTCTAGTCATTCTTTGTAATATTAAATGTAATATGCTTTTAATTGGCTTCCGGTTTAAGTTACCATTTTTTAGACTGAAAACAAGTGGTATGCTGTAAAAAGAAAGGCCCTGGGGGCAAGACAAAAAGTATTAAAACCAATCTTTTAATAGCTAAGGAAGCCCAAAAAGATGTAACAAGCAAACTGGATGATAAACCATTGATTTTAGGTTTTGGGTTTTTTTTGTTTGTTTGTTTTTTGGCTGATTTAAGACACGGGTCAAAAAGGACAAGTTACCATATGAGATAGTAACATAACGCTAACACAAGAGGAAGGTTCAATTTAAAATATGGTCCATAGCTGTAATGGACTGAATATAATATTTTCCAAAAGACTCGATTCTGCATCAGTATTTAAACATTTTTAGTTATGAAGCTTGATTATCTGTTAACTAATGTTTTCTTTCCTGTGCCTCACCTGAAAAAAGAGACCTTGAAATAAATCTAGTAAAAGATGCAATATGATTTTAACACAATCTCATTTTTAAGAAAATATTAAATAACAAAATACATTTGACTTCAGAATCAGAATACTTTAATAGTCCCTAAGGAAATTATGTAGAAAAGATGAACAATCGAACAAAGTAAAGGACAAAGAAATAAGTAAGAAAAATGTTAAACTAAAGAGAAAAAGCAGGAGCAGCTGAAACAGGCTGCATGCTGGTTGATGCATGAGCACTCTAAAAGATGCATTTTGAACATATATATGAGGACAAATATAAACAATTGTTTATTTTTTATTAATGGAGATTCTAATTCCCTCCTTCAACTATTTTTGTACCATAACTTCCATCTTCTCTCAAGCTTTTGCAGCGGGTCACTGCTATGAGCCCTTTGTGAAGTACGGTAACATGACCAGCACTGACAACACCTGGTCAGTAGGAGCTGTGGTGGAGTTTGCCTGTGACCCTGGCTATACTCTGGAACAGGGATCTGTCACCATTGAATGCATGGATCCTAACAATCCGCAGTGGAATGAGACTGAGCCTGCTTGCAGAGGTTTGTATGCCTGATTCATAGACATGTTGGTATTTAAGAAAGTTAGGTCCATTGTTAATGACTTTGGATGCTTGGGTCTGTAAACTGATCACAACTCACCTCATTTTTACATTTTCAACCTCCTTCTCCCTACACTTGACACCGATTGGATTGTTAACTGATTCTATTGTCTACAACAATTATTGAAGATAATGAAAAGATTTGTTTGCAGTGCCATATCTAAAGTAACAACTGTTTTCCCCTCTCCAGCTTCCTGTCATGTACGATGTAACTGTAGATTCACTAAAAACTGCATGTACACAAAGGTGAACATTTTATGAGGTCTTCTTTTGGTCAGATTTATTTATTTATTTATTATTTATATCTACTATTTTTTGACATTATGGTTGACCTGTTTGGTTATTTTTAACACCTTCGTATACATGATCACAGTATGATAGAATTTTCTAAACATCTTTTCACAGGTGCATCTTAATTTTTTTTCTAAACCATCTCACCTGTCAAAGAGTTTGCATAATCCTGGATCAGATATGTACATAAACAGCACATAACAATAATAATTAATGACGTATCACATCCATGACACCCAAACTAAAAACACACAAAATAACATGGATGTGTTATTGTGGTAGTTCTGCATTTGTCTGTGCACATTTTCCATCTCTGTTTAGTCACTTTTAAGTGTCTTTTTAAATGTTATGTATATTCTGTTGTGCCTCTGGTTGCATCTCTTTGCGAACATTATTTTGTGTTGTTTCGTTTTGGGGTGCCTATAGCTCAGGAGGTAGTGCAAGGTTGCTGGTTTGATCCCTGTCTGCTCCAGTCTGCATGTCAAATTATCCTTGGGCAAGACACTGATAGATGCATTGGCGAGAAACTTGGGCTTCAGGGTTTGAATGTATGTCAATTTTAAATAGAAAGCAATTAAGTAAGAAAAAAGTGCTTCAATAAATGGGTGCATGAGGCATGTTGTACAAAACACTTTGAGTGCGCCAGTTAGAGTTTAGCATTTCTCTGTAGCTCAGGAGGTAGAGCTGGTCATCTAGTAATTATCAGGTTGGTGGTCAGTGGTGCTTTGATTGCTCAAATAGAAAAACGCTATATAAGAATGAGTCCATTTGTTTTTTTCTCATTTTTGACATCGACCATGTTTTGGTATTACTCTTTCTCTTTGTGGCCACATGTTCTCTCATTCTTGTTTTTTCTCTTTGTAATAATTTGTAATTTTCTAAGGTTATGCATCTTTCCCTGTGATACACCCATCTTTACACTTTCCATTTAGTACTTAGGAGTGGACTCAGAGGTAGAGCAGGTCACCTACTGATCGAAAGGTTGGTGGTTCAATCCCTGGCTCCCCAGTCTGTGTGCCAAATATCCTTGGGCATGAATGTGTCTGAATGTTAGCTTGCTTGTGTGAATGTTGTATAAAGCGCTGTATAAGAATCAGTCCATTTATCACTGCTTGGGGGGCTCACTGCCTTCTTTAGCCCCGGGATCTTTACCTGATAATTAAACGTTGACTCTCAACAATACAAAACTAGACTTTATTTCATTAATTGTTTTATTACAAAACTCTTGTCTTTGTTCTGTTTCTATATTTAGTGAAATAAGATCACACATCCAGTTTGTTTGTTACACACCCCAAAACAAAGGGACAGAGTTTGATGATGACTTACGACTTAAAGGGCTTAAACTGTAAACACGTGTTTTGTGTGTGTTTGTGTTCCAGCTGTGTGCAGTGGTGAGATCACAGACTCAGCTGGTGTGGTGCTCTCTCCCAACTGGCCTGAATCCTATGATAAGGGCCAGGACTGTATCTGGGGGATCCACGTTGAGGAGGACAAGAGGATCATGCTAGATATTCAAGTGTATGTATCCATCTTCCACATGTTCAATCTAATCCACTCCTTTGGCCTTTGATGAGCATAAAACCACATTACTAAAGCCACATTTGAATCTAATCATCACAAAACTTGCTTTATCTCCTTTGCTGATACATACACCAGTCCCAGGCTTCAAACACATCCACAGAAACAGTATGACACTAACAAAGCGCTACCTCACCATGACTGGTAAAACACATTAAAAACACAACAGGCAGCTAATGAACGAATGCTCAGCTTGTGAATGAGATGTGTAAATGGCACACAGACAAAGGTTAATTAGGTGCAGTGGAGAAAACTAATTATATCGGGGATTTGTTTAGGAGCTCTCCCCCACACCCCCGTTCTCACTCTATCCCCAGCCCTGCTCTCCTGTAATGGCTGCTGTGTGGAGTACAGGGTGCAAGTGTACAGCATGAGAGTGTGTGTTTCCTGTGATTGTGGTGCCAAGGTGAAGACACAGAACAGCACACCCTGCTTTGTCAGGGCCTGATAAGTCAGTCAGCCATAGAAAATCATTTGCCATTTGCAAGCAAATTAAGGGGGGCTCATTTGCATCGGATGCATCTTAAGCTCTGTTTTTCTCTCTCTCTGAGCACCACCTGTGTTGTACTTTGAGAAATACTGATTAATGGCTTCTTCTGGTTTTTGAGAGGAAGTTTGCAAACATCAGTAATTATTGCTGTTTCATCAGTTGAGCAGGTGATGTAAAAGTCAAGCTTCCCTGGCAGCCAAATCTGTGTTTTAATATAAAGCATGGACGTGAAACACATGCTCTCCATAATATGACATGAGAACTCAAAGGAGGATTCTGCTTCCCTCCTGTCCTCTGTTCTTTCTCTGAGGTGTTGGTTTAGCTGTCCAGCATTTTACAATCTGGTCTGAAGTCTGGACATAGTATAGAGACAAAATAGTGCCACATGACCCAGTTTAGCTACTCACTTCTGGTTCTTTAGCTGCATGTGAGATAACACCACTCTGATGATTCTGATTTGATTTATTACTGCTGTTGAAATTAGACACTTGGTTCTTTACTGATCTGTTTCTCTAATTCATAATCCAACACCAGCTTCATGTTTGTCAGCTTAAAGCTTTCTTCTATTCTTCCTGTATTGCCATTAGGAGAATGAAATGGATAAAAATCATTGTTTATAACACTGTTAATGATCAAAAACTCCACACGTTCCTTTAATATTCTCTCAAGACAGGTGGTAGGATTAAAACAAATTAAAATAAATGCAACACCAGCTATTTTAAATTTTCTTTGTTGAGTTGTTGGAAGCTACAATAAGAAATCATCATCATCACAACAATTTAGACTTTCTCGAGCACATTGTTGCATGTGTTAGTGTATAATCTGTGAAAAGTCTGTAGCTCAAACTAAAGGTGTCAGCACATACTGTGGTCCAGATTTCCAGAGAATGGTCATGGGATTTAACCAAAACAGAGATGTCCATGGAAATAACATCTAATCTAGCACCCCCCACCACCACACACACACACACACACCACACCGCTACCATCTGAACGTATGCCAGGTGTCTGAGCATTTATATCAGGTTTATTAATAGCAGATGTTCTCCCTAAGCTTTTGGGTTTAAGATGGTGTACAGAGATATATGAGGCCATGGTCCCTGGGTGTTGGTTCCTCACATTGTGCACCTGTGCACATGTGTACATATACATATCACCAGCTCCATCTGTCTTATGGCAGGGGAGATATTATCAGTAGATGAGTTTCATGGATGGCTTTCAAATGAAAGAGGAGGGAGTACAAGTGTGATTAAAGAGAACTGAAGGAAGTAAAATGAATAATATCACAGTCAAAACACAGACTCTTATCCTCTCCTTCTGTGGGGGAAGTTAAATCTGTTGTAATTTCGTTGCATTAGCAAGACTTTACCTCAAATTACATCAGTGTTTGATGCCGAGTGATGACTTATCTTTATATGATATTCAGCCTGTGTTTGATAATGATGTCCTACTTTTTTTTTTTAGTTTCCGTCCGTGTATTTATTGAGTTTTAAACTTTACAATAACACCACAATTAAAAAACAAAAGAAACATAACAAAACGAAACAGACAAAACAAAACAACAACCCGGCTCAAGGATACAAATAAATAAATAGAAAATCCAGACACTTTGATTGTGAGATACAATGAGCAATACTCATATGTAAGATAGCAGTGACATGCATGATGTCCTACATTAAAGCTTCTTGTACAATTAGAAGGTGTGATTCAAACTATTCCACACTATAAGGTTGTCTCTTTGTCCACCCCTACACCACTCTGAGTGCTCCCAGTTGTCCACTACTCCAGTACTCTGCTGTGTCAAAGGAGCAACACTTCAATATGAATTAATTTAGCAGCAGGAAGGCAACCGTATTCTCCACACTAATACAATCAATGTGTTGGCTTGGAGAAAAAACTTGAACCAGAGTTCAAGTTGATGTCTCAGGATGTTACAGCAGAACTCTAATAAACAGTTTGACTTTAGGGGACAAATTCAAAATGACTACCATGTGAATGAGCACACTCTTGCAACCAAATGTGATGCCGTGGAGTCTTCTATTCCAGACTGCTTTGCAATATCTGTGTCATAGCCAGAGACCCAGCTCTCATCAACATGTAATGATCCTTGATATGTTGATATGTCATGTCAGTCTGACATGGACGTTTTTTGCTGTCTGCCAGAGTTTTAGTTCACCTTTATTTAATGGCAAATATTGCACTGAGCAGAAAAAATGCAGGAAAAGGGAAAAATTCTCACTTTAACACAGACAGACATGAAAACATGCAAACAGACTTACAGTTTAGAGGCGCATTATTACTACTGCAAAACTACTACTCAAAAAAAAAAACCCATTACATATTGGTACATTACCACAGGTGTGCATAGGATGAGTGTGGAGATCCCAGGAGGACCCTGCCCCTGTGTGTGCACATCACACACACACAAAGACCCAAGGTAGAGAGCAAGAGATAATAAAATGGGAGGAGGGTACTGGAGGACTGGACGACAATCACATTTTTTTTCTAACCACTCGGATGGACGCTAAAATCAAATGTCTGTACTCTCTTAAAATACTGGCTGGTTCAATACAAAGTTGTTAAAAAATAATTTCAAACCACTGCTCCTGCAGCTTTTACTTATTAATAATGGTTTTATTATAGTAACAGAAAATTACATGTCTGTCCTTCTTCATCATTTCAAAGTGTTTTTCAAAGTTAGAGTCTTTGGGGTATAGTCACCCAAGGCAAGTGTTGAATGCATTAGACCCCCAAAGATCAGTTCATTTGGCTAGTGTTAGTTTGTTACTGTGTTGGCTAGAGTTATAGGCATGTTTAACTGACCTACTTGAAGAAGTGGGGCTGAAAACAGATCAGTTGTATTGGAGCACAATACACATGTAGAATGGCCACTATCTACACCCAAGAATAGACCTGTAGCACTTCTTGAGTGGACAGCTCCTTTAATCATCATGCAGTTAAGAGAGCACAGGGTCCACTTCATTAGAGCCACTGGTGTGCTAATAAAAAATATTATATAAAGTTTCTAATGAAAAATGTTAATAATATGACTCATTGTTTACAACATGACACAATTCTAGTAGAAAAAAAGAGGCTTCATTAGAAACGTGGAAGGACAGCTAGGTGTATAATAGGATATAATACCTTTTCTTGTTTTTACATGTGACTTTCAATGAAATGTGCTGTCTCTCTGGAATAAATCAAAGTTGCATTGCAGACATGCTCAATAAATTAGAAACAATATGTATAGTATTTATTTTTTTAAATGTACAGTGGTGTGAACGTGTTTGGCCCTTCCTGATTTTTTATTGTTTTGTATTTTTGTCACAGTTAAATGTTTAAGATCATCAAACAAATTTAAATATTAAACAAAGACATTGGATGTTGTTTTACTCCATGTTTTTGCCATTTGTGGATAACCAGACTGAGAGATGTCAATGACTTTTTTCTCATTTGTTCCTGAATTTCTTTGGATAGCAGCACGATGTTTGTCTTTTGAGGATATTTTTGTCTACTCCACTTTGTCAGGCAGGTCCTATTAAAGTGAGAACAGGTGTGTGAATAGCTCTGTAAAACCGTTATTGACCCAACCATTTATTGGGTTTAGGGAGCAATCAGTTTTTCACAAACGGCCATGCAGGTTTGGATTTTTTTTCCCCCTAATAATAAATACCATCATTCAGAAACTGTTTATGTGTGTTACTTTTGTTTAATATCTAAACTCCTTTGATGCTCTGAAACATTAAAGTGTGACAAGCATACAAGGAAAAATTGGAAATCAGGAAGGGGGCAAACACTTTTTTACACCCTTTATGTATGTGAAAAAAAGTGAACTTCAGAAATAAAAAAATACCATAAAATACCATAAGAATGAATGCTTATACAATGGAATAAAAATAGATTTAAATGGCTTAAGAAAAATTTAATCATTTCAGTGTCATTTTTCCCCTGAAAACTAAAATGAATTGCACAATACATTTTTTAGCAATACATTACAATAAAAATAAAGAAAAATATCAGATGTAGCAAAAATGATTCAAGTTAAGACATATGTAAATTAATATATAATAATTTTTTAGTGATAACAATTTAAAGGTGGACACCTTCACCACTTCTTCTATTTTCAGTGGCAGGAGCGCCCCCTATTGACACCTGACGTGTGTAATGAGCTCTTCTGTTTTTCTGATGTTTAGTGTCAGGTTGTTGATATCACTCAACCAGTTTATGCACTTCTCTCTGTAGGTGGTCTCATTACCACCTGAGATGAGCTGCACAAGTGTTTAGTTATCTGCAAATTTAATAAAAATATTTTGGAGGTCAGCAGGAGCCAGCGGGGTTCTCTCAGGACGAGCGTCAAATCTGAAAACAGGCATTAAAAAAACAAACCAAAGTAAAGTGATCTCTCTCTTTTTATCTTCATCTCCTGTGATGAAGCTCCTCACCTGCCAACTCGTTAAACAGTGTTTTAGGCCTGCCACTTCTTTTGTCCTACACTTGTTCACTGTCTTCAGTTCTTTTTAAGGGGACATGATGCAAAGATAAGAAAAGTTTGGGAGTCGCGTTTGTGTTGCAAAGATAAAGTTTTCTGCTTGTCAAACTGTTATCTTCAGCATTTTTTGTTGATTCAGCTAAAAAGCAAAGGGCTTTAATAATCCCTTGAGTCTGTTCAGCATAAAAAAGGCACCTATTTATGAGGCATCAGTGTTAGGTGGATTAACAATCCAAAATCCAAATTAAATATTAAAATCCTCTGACAATGGTGAGGAGCAAGAACTAGACTGTCCTGAGTAAAAACACAGCCAATGAGTTATCACATTTGCAAACGTGGGTGTCCACTCCACCTGCCCACCCGTCCGCCTGTCTGGGAGGGTGATGACAATACCCCATCAGCCTTTTACGCCTGAGGAATAAAAACACACAGGAGTATAAACGGAGGGAGCAGAAAAGACATTTTGACAATGGATACAGGGAAGACTGGAATATAAACAAACGGTGGACTTATTAGAGATAAGACAGATGAACACAGAATGGACACAGACACGAGGCAAAACTAATCAACAACAAACACAGGACTGAAACTTCATGGGAAAAAAGTCAATAAACAAGAGAACAGATACAGACGTGAATACTAACACTTCCAATGTTTCCAGAGGGAAAAGCATATAGGAAAACGCTGAGGGAACTAAAAACTATCATTAGTAAAAGTGACGCCTTGAACCAAAACCAAGGATTGCAAACCTGAAATTAAGATATAATACCCAGAAAGTCAATCGTAAAGTGAACTGAAAACTCAATATCAGCAGAGATAAAACTCACATTGTCTGAGTCATAAAAAAATCAATAAAAGAACCAAACATTCAACAAATAGCAAATGGAAACTGGAACACTATCATAATGGTAAAGTTTAAATAAAACCTTAAACTTAAATGTACTAAGATTTCAAATCCCCAAATGATACAAAAAACACCAAAGGAGCATGACATCCTGATAAGGCTGACCAAGAAGTTATAAAGTATTAAAGATCTGAATAAATCTTAGCATGCAGAAATGACAAAAATGTATTAAATAGTAAGAATGGTCATTTTTGCCTCAAGTCTGGAGAATGAGTAGCAGACGCACTGGTAACACAGTTCCTCCTCCTGTTACTGTGTGTCTTCAGCTGCCTCTGTGCATCTGATTGTACATAACTGAAAAAGTAATGTAAAACAAGTGAAAACATAATTGTAACTGTAGGTAACTGTAATTATTGAAATTAGTACAACGTGTTAGATTTATCAGCTACTGAAAAATGTAATGTGATTGCAGTAACGTTGGTGCAATATTTTATAAAGGAACACGTTACACCCAACACTAGTCTTCAGTCATTCTCGCAACTACTGCCAAAGAAACTAAGCGTTTGTTTTTGATTTTCAGGACAGACAGCACAGTAACATATGGAATAAAACCAGCCGTATTTAATTTTTCTGAACCTGCCAACTACTATTGCAGTTTTCAAGTCAAACACAGTCAAACTGTGTGACAATGGTTACTCGGCAATTTACTAGTGACTGCCTAATGGGAAACCTGCTTACACAAACTGGATGTCCAGAGGAATGAGTTATGTTTATCTGAGTCTGTGTGAGTGTACAGTCATAATCACAACAACTGTTACAATTGTCATTTAGAATGTAAATGGATTCTATAGACCTTTCAGGATTTATGTGTATGCTTGATCGCACTCACCTGCTGAGACCACTGGAGGATAATTCCCTGCTGAATGCTGCAGGATGAAACTGATTTGTGCCACTAAAAAATATCAGTCATTGCTGTCACTCCTGTGTGTCAGTTAGAATCCTAAAGCTTGAAACGTGGCAAATACTGGATCTTGATCAAGCTTTGCTAAGTTTAGCGGGTTACAGATATTATTGTAGGGTCTACCTTACAATGCCTTGAGGCGACTGTTGTTGTGATTTGGCGCTATATAAATAAAATTGAATTGAATTGAATTACAGTTAGCGTTATTGCAATGTAATTTGTTTAATGAGAAGTCCTAACAAGTATATAACAATAACAAGAGTTAAGACTGTGTGTGACCATTTGTCTTCTCTCAGCTTCTCTACAGCTGAGAGAAGACAAATGCGTCTGCCTGTGGAAAAATAAACACTCCACAATCATATTCTCATCTGTTCACAAACTCAGTCACATTCCCACCATTTCCTTGAAAGAGAAAAGTAATAAAAAATGTTATCTTTTTCTAAGCATTGCCATGTGTCGATTCTTTCCACGCCTCTTGAACATTTGATTTTCCAGCATTCCCATAGTGATTAATAGCTCAATCTCAGGCTGGCTAATGAGTTTTATCAGGAGCCACTGGTGATTAATTAGCGACAGCAAAGAGCATGTCACGGCTTTATTCTGGCTAAGCCATTTCTTCCATGCTCTAAATCTTCCTTCTACAAAGAGATAGCTCAACCCCAGGTGAAATTTTCAAATAGCCTTGAGGTTTAAAAGAGCTCCAGCTCTGGTCAAATCAGTGGAAATGAAAGGCACTTTGCCTTTCAACTGAGGGACTGTAGTTATTCACCACAATATTAACTCAGTCTTCTCCTCGATAGAAATCTCTGCATTATTGACTATTAACATTGTGACAGTCATCCTGAGGCAGCTGAAAAACAATGTCACGTGACTATTCTGTAAATATTCAAGACGCTATTACATTTTTATTTTTGTTCTGGCTATAACATACTAGTTCATACTACTATTTTCACTGCTTGTTTTTTTTTTTATGTGGGAGGAGAATAAGTGCCCAAAAACAAACACAAAAATCTAAGATCTCTTTATTCATCAGGGAAAGAATTTTTCATCCTGTGTAACTGTCATAGACTATTTTTTGAAGAGCTAATGGGAACTAAAAATGTAAGAGCTGCCAATGTCAGCAGTGTTATCTTAGCTTGGAGACTTCACTTTGTGGATGAAGTATCAAGTAATCTGAATACAAATACTGCATTCATCATCGGTCTAAGCTAAGTATATTATCTATATGAATATCAAAAGTAAATGTATTTAATGTGCCAATAAATGATCATAAAGTGCTTTCTACTGTTGCAGTTTGCAAGATTGTTTTAAATTATAAATGATATAAACAGTGTGTACATTTCACTGAGTTAATCATATATTTTGTAGGCAAAAAGTTAGTTACTATCTGAACTGATTTTAGTTCAGCCACTGTATTTGGTATGGCCAATAACTTAATGGAAAATGAAGAAGCTAAAACTTAAAAAAGGCTCTAACAGGGTCACTCTTGTAATGCGCCCAGCTGTAACAATGGATTTTATGTAAAAAAAACAAGGGAAGATTGTCTGCATTTACTCTTTGCCTCCTAAGCAGCACATGCTTCTTTATTACTGGCTTGATGCAATGAAGAGGAAGAATCCACTAGTTTTGGTTTGTAAAGCACAAGGGGACAAGGAGACTTGATGGTGGCATGAGGAACTACAAGAAAGTATTCAAAGGAAGAGGTCAGCAAAGAATGGAGAACGTGTAAGGAGTAGAGATAGTGAAGGCAGATACATTTAAATGCAGTGCGTTGTGCACAGTTCAAAGCAATGTACAGTGCACAAGCAAGGTGAGGAAGCAAGGGCACTGTACCCACTCTAGGGTAAAGTGGATGGAGATGAGTGTCAGGACGATAGGAGCAAGAATGTAAGGAAGTATAGTCTGGAGACGGTGGAACTAAGAAAGAGACAGGAGGCCAAGTTGGAGGTGGCAGGGTCAAAGATGCTAAGATTTTCATTAGGAGTGACCTGGATGGACAGGATTAGAAATAGGTTGAGCAGTTTTTGAAAAACAAAAATAGAGAGGCAAGGCTGAAATGGTCTGAACTGAGGTATAGTGGATATATTGGACAAAGGATATTGAAGATGGAGTTTCCAGGATGGAGGAAAAAAGCCAAAAAAAAGAAGTTGTAGCTTTACTTTCAGTCTACTGTGAAGTGTGTATTTTCTAGTCATCAACCACGACCTTACTTTTACTAATGTCACATTAAAATCTTGACATTGTTCTCTGCAGCGAGAAACCAGACCTATGCTGCCCCTCATGAATAATGCAATACTCTACATTAGTAATATGTAACCTTTGTGTGGCTCAGATTTGTCTTCAATCTCTTTGAGTAATTACTGTCATTTTAAAAATGCATGAGCACATTGCCTACCATTAACATTAAGCTCTGTCGGACATCTATTGTGGAGAAGGCGCAATTTAAAGGTGAGGCCAGAGAGAGGAGGGAATGAAGTACCTTCAAAATGAAAAAATAAAAAAGAATAAAATACTAGATATCACTAATGGAGATAAAACTTTATTCTTTGTATTTTTGTTTTAGGTTAAATATCGGGAAGAATGACCTGTTGACCTTTTATGATGGGGATGACCTTACAGCCAAATTGCTGGGTCAGTATGGAGGATCAAAGTCCCGCTTTAAGCTCTACACCTCCACTGCAGATGTCACCATCCAGTTTCAGTCTGACCCTGCCACTAACATCTACGGCTATGGCAATGGTTTTGTGATCCACTTCTTTGGTAAGCCTTAGGCACAATTATATCTCAGCTCATATTCATTCTGCCACATTCCACATGTGAATTTTAAACCAGATATATTGTGCATTGGTTCTGCTTTTGAAGGGTTTTCTTTAAACTGAAACTATGACATTTTCTGAAAGCTAGACCTTGGCCAAATAGCAAAAAAAGTCTAAGGGCCAGATTTGCCAATACTCTGTGCCAGTCCAAGACAATATTTAGACATGAAAAAGCTGCTGTCTGTATTAGGCACAGTGTCAGTTTTGCAACCAAATGTTGCCACATG
Source organism: Benitochromis conjunctus (assembly GCA_015052645.1). Taxonomy (NCBI): domain Eukaryota; kingdom Metazoa; phylum Chordata; class Actinopteri; order Cichliformes; family Cichlidae; genus Benitochromis; species Benitochromis conjunctus. The sequence goes on along the minus strand of VOQK01024040.1, from coordinate 28,035 downwards.
ACACCGACACAGTTATATTTGCATTTGGCCTTATTTGATATGTATTAGCAGTTTCAGTTTTTCTTTCAGAGAGAATGATTCTGGGAGCAGAGTATTTAAATGTGCAATATAAACTTAATTTACTAATGTTAGCAACAGACAAGTATGTGTATAATGTGCTAACTCTAGAAAAAGACAAAGAAATCAAAAAATGAAATCAACTGACGGAAATCCCAGGAGAACATGTGATTGTGTAATTGAGCCTGTCCTGTAGCTCTTCAGTAAATCATCACAACCAAAGTTTAAAGCCAAACCTCACATATTTTTGGTTTACATAAATACTGGTATGTTGATGAAACAGAGTAAAACTTGAACTGAACTTAACATGGAATGTTGGAGGAAGAGAAACATGGAAGGATGTGTCCTTTACAGTTTACTTTAGCCAAGTTACTTTTAACGGAGGATAGTGGTTTTGCAGTGTTTGAGGTTTTTAGTCACATTTCGACACGAGGATCACTACACAATGCAAAACACCTTTGTGTGTCTCATCTCAGGAGTGCAAAAATTAGTCGTTTCATTTCTGTTTTTTTTCTTTTAATTAATTCAGTTTTATTTATATAGTGCCAAACTACAACAATATTGTAAGGTAAAAGTCTCACATTAGTACAGAGAGAGCCCCAACAATCAGATGATACCCTGTGACCAAGCACTTGGTGACAGCGGGAGGGAACTGGTTGGGGTTGAGGGGAGCAGAGTGATGTATAAACACATAGTGAGTGAAGAAAGGTGAGTAAAGAAGAAACACTACGTGCATCATGGGAAGCCCCCAGCAGCCTAGGCCTATTGCAACATCATTACAGTAAGGGAGGATTCAGGATCACCTGATGCAGCCATAACTATGAGTTTTATCAAAAAGGAACATAAAGTTGTGCTGCTGTTGGTTGAATGCTTACTGCAATGATGTTGCTGCATTTTTAGTGGATCACCCACAAAACCTACACTCCTATCAATGCATTTTTGCAGCCTCACACTTATTTGCCCTAACACATATTTATTCTTGACCAAAAAGTTGGGCAAAAACAAAGAGAGTGAATTTCTTTTTGCTGATACAGCACCTAAAAATGGAAGCAATAAGAGGCCATCCCTGGTTTTGGAGAGAATTTTTCATTAGTGCAGCACCATGCCACAGCAACCACACTTTATCTGATAAGAGCTAATAAATTCAGAGGAAAGGGAAAGCTATGGAATACAGATGACCAGCAAAGGAAAGGGAAAGCTTATTACATTCGCTTCATGAAACACATTGGAGTAATGTAAACACAAGACATCAAAACAGGCAGGTGTTGGAGAATTTTGCTTGTCTAGTGCCCAGATGCAATTGGATTGGTGTGTTTGGTGAAATTCGACTCCTAAGAAGAGTGCTGTTGTGTAGGAATGAGCAGAGGAAAGCAAACAGCTATGGCAGTTTGCCCAGAGAAGAGGTCGTTTAAATTGCTGGAAAATACTATCAACACCTGAATGTAAGCTTTGATGACAAATTAACATATTCAGGTTTAAGATGTTATATGTGCAATGAGCCACATCTACAAATCACCAATCAAATGGTAGAATGACACTGCACACAATTCACAGGTTAACTCATGCCATATGGCGCAGACATGTTGAAAATCTAACATATGAAAGCAATACCAATGTATAATACTTTCTTTTAATGTTATAATTATCAATGTTGTTATATAGACAAGTGGCTTTAAGATTACAGGTTAATGTGAAATCTGCTTTTTAGCAGTAAACCATTTAATATAACAATTACAGTGTCACAGTTGCTTTTGCTAGGTGAGAAGCATGAAGCAAATTTAAATGGACAATATATTTTTTTTAAAAGACAGATGTTTTTATTTATAGTGAAATCTTCTAAATTCACTAAAACCAAAAAATTGCCTGCTGTTGTATTAGCTAAACAGTCTCAGTTTCTCTCCACATTATGCAAAAATATCCCATTACGTGGACATTTTGGGTTTAAAACTGTATCTTCAAACTTTATTTTCGCCATAATTACTGAAAGGCAGAGAGACTGATTAACTGAAATTAGTAAAAGACAGAAACAACTTCAAAGTCTTTTAAAGCACCTTTCAGTCGAGCCTTTCATCCATCAGATTTTTGTCTTCTTCTTTTTGCTCTTTCCCGCAGAAGTAGCTCGTAATGACACTTGCCCTGAGCTCCCTGAGATCTCTAATGGCTGGAAGAGCACATCTCACCCTGAGTTGGTTCAGGGCACCGTAGTGACTTACCAGTGTTACCCTGGTTATCAGGTGGTAGGTGCCGAACTACTCATGTGCCAGTGGGACCTCACCTGGAGCGGCGATCTCCCGAGCTGTGAGAGAGGTGAGAAATCGGTATGGCCAGGTAAAGGGAAAGATGATAGTTACATAAGTAATTTCTTTCATTTATGTGAACTTCTTCATATTAAACTGAGATCAGCCATGAGCTCTGCCATCCATTTCTAGGTCAAAATTCAATAGTCCAGATGAGCTGCAACTAAAAATTTGTATTTAGTGATAAACAATAAGTAAGTCTCACTGTTAATCTGTGTTTTTTTTCTAATTAATCAGTTAATCATATAGTTAATAAAATGGCAAAGCCCACTAGGTAAATAAAATATAAAACAGAGGAAAGCAGTAACTCCTTGCGTTGAAGCACCTGTGAGTGGAAAATGCATTTATGGGTTGAGCAGCACCCATGAAAAACTTGCCAAATCTTCTCTGCCAGCTCCAAACATTTTAGATTGTAACCCCAGGTTAGCAGCGCCTGTGAGCTGGACCCTGCTACAGTGGTCACTTGATGTCTGCTCCAAGCATGCCATGTTTGACTGATATTGATAGGGCTTGTGTCATAGTGCAGCTTCAAGCTGGTTCTCCTCAAAACCAATCTGCAGAATTCTTTGGAATGAGCCCTTCTACCATCTCCAGATTGAAGTTCCATGTAACTAGAATATCAGAGACAAGCTGTAAAGTGGAGAAGACGTGATGGTGTGGGACGACATCGCCCTCACTGGTAAAACAATGCTTGTCATCACTGAAGGCAACCTCAGTGAGAGCTATTGAGATGAGATTCTGCAACCAGTGGCAATCCCATATCTCAACTCTACACTCGCCCCCACAGAGCAGAGTTTATCAGAGACTAGCTCCAGAATTTGGAGTGGAGAGGATGGAATGGCTTCCCTGTAGTCCTAACCTCAGCCCTACTGAATACTTATGGGCTTCGGTGTGCTGTTTGTGACAGAGTGACCAGCACAACCACACTGACTGACATGTAACAAGTACTGGTTGAAGAATAGGATGCCCTCCCACAGCAGTGTGTGACCAAGATGGTGACCAGCACGAGGACGTGCCAGGCTGTTGTGACTGTGCATGATTCTTCCACATGCTACTGAGCCCTATTTGTTAAATAAATAAACTGTTAAATTGCCAGTAGGTCTTGTTTCTTCAGATTTCAATAATCCAATGCAGTAAACGACACCAAGCAAGAGTCAGTAGCAGAATAAGCTGTAAAGAAGATTTGATGAATTTTCCTCATGAATGTGGCAAATAAACATTCTAATGAAAAAGATCTATTACCAAGAAGCATTGCTACCACAAATAATAATCACCCAAACACAAATATCCTTACTTTTTTCCTGAGTTTAGAATCTATTGAAAGAGGGAAAAAAACTGTCAAGGCTGCAGCAGCAGACATGTGAAGTTATAAGAGAAGGACCCAAATGTAGGCACTGGCTTTGATGTGAGTGAGCTTTATTTCCATCCACAAGCACGTCCAGAGCTCTGCTGCCCGTATTATCACCAGCACCCCTTTTATCCATCACATCACTCCTGTCCTGCATCAGCTTCATTGGCTCCCAGTCAAATATTGCATCAATTTCAAAATACTTTTGTTTACATTTAAGGCTATTCATCATCTCTCCCCTCCATACAGTATCTCTCTGATCTGGTTCAGATCACCATCCCATCTCGGTGTCTCAGATCTTCTTCTTCATTTTCTCTCTCTGTCCCCTCTCCCCGTCTTGCCACCATGGGGAGCAGGGCTTTCAGCTGCTCTGCTCCTCGACTCTGGAATTCCCTACCTCCTGATTTAAGAAATATCACGTCCTTCTCTCTCTTTAAGTCCAGACTCAAAACCCACTTGTTCAGAATAGCTTATCCCACATAACCTCTCCACTTTGCTATCTTATATTTGTTTTATGTCTTATGCTTTTATGATTGTTTAATCTGCTTGCTTTTAAGTTGCTTTTATTATTCTACTGTGTACAGTGTCCTTGAGTGTTTTGAAAGGCGCTTAGTATTATTATTATTTTCAAATGGTGAGAATACAAACTGAAGCGGCGGTAACACAGACAGCCCAGTAACGAGCAGAAGAAAACACAGGGCTTTAATACACAGACAGTAACGAGGGAGTGAGAAACAGGAGGGAACACAGCTGGGACTAATTACACACGACGAGACCAAGGAAGCAAAGCAGAACACACTGACATGGGACACAGACTGTCAAAGTAAAACAGGAAGCTTAACCCAGAAACACAGACTAGACATGAGACAGAATATAAACCATAGAACATGAAAAAGGAACAGAGTAGACCTAACACTGAACACAGGGAAGGCATAAAGACCGAAAACAAAGTCTAAACATACAACACACGGAGAACCGAGTTAGACCTTTACCAAGAACACAGAGGAGGCACAGAAACCAAACAGAAACCTAACAACCAAGAGCTATAAAATATGATACAGACAGAGAACCATAATTCAAAGGATAAAACTTAAACCAAAAAAACACAAAGCACTGGGTCACAGACCCAGGACCGTGACAAAGATCTGGGTTACCTCAGTAATAGAAACACACAACCAAAGGTGCAAGTCTGATCACATCTGTAACACATCTAGGTAATTAGGTAGTTATTTTGAAGCACCCACAAATACTATGCAATATCAACCATTTTCAACGTTCTTTTTGTTTGATAGATCATTTAATACTGACTCATGAATATTTCATGCATGAAAAATTGTAACTATAAGCTTGTTTAAGGAATTAATTTTAATTAATTTGTTTTTTGGTCATTTTTTTCTCCTTGACACATATTACAATCATTCAGGGACAAAGACAAAGAGATACCACAACAAGCAAGAGCTTACAGTGTGTATTCCAGCAGATGGTGTAAATTTGAGTCTGTTCATGTCTGCAAATTCAAAACTTGTGGAAGTCACTAACTACAAAGGATTTTTGGCAAAATAGTTTAATATGAAAATGTATAAATGAATGAAATATAAAAGTATCTGGCCTGAACCATCAAACTGCCTCTCCTTGTGTTGAAAGGGTTACCTCCAATAGTGATGTAAACCTAGTAAAATAAAGGTTAGGCCATATTTCATAATATTTACATGCATACTTGATTCACCATTGGTACATTTACTTTGAGCTGATCCCAGACCAGCTGAGATTGAAGTTAGGGCCATGGTTAGTAATGTCACTCTGTTCAGGTGAGACAAAATAAACAGGAGATTAAAGAACAAAAATTGCTGGTCAGTAATGACCAATCTTTGTTTCTTTGTCCTCCCAGTGGTGTCTTGTGCTGACCCTGGAAAGGTGGAGCATAGCAGACGGGTGCTGTCAGGTACCCATTTCACCCTTGGTTCAACTATCCAGTATATCTGCGACAAGGGCTTCACTCTGTCTGGAAACAGCCTGCTAACCTGCTTCAGTCGGGGATCATCAGGCCCCAGGTGGAGCCAGAAGCTACCTAGATGCCTGCGTATGTACACACTTTTCCTTCCCTTTTAATAATTACTGTATATGACTGAAAGTAGACAGACTCTGATTTTTCTGGTGTGTATGAAAGTACAAGGTGGGGTTTGAGTTTTATATGTAAGCTCTGTCTTATAGGTCTGTATGTAACCATTGTACTTGTGCCACTTTTAATGAGAGCTTATATTTTTATAAATAAACTGGGAATTTAAAAAAAATTGTAAAAGTCTCAAATGAAAAGTAAAGAGGGTGTCAGTCTTCACATGAGATGAGCTAATGGCTCTGCCTCTGGTCCTACTTTTAATTTAGGAAACTTTAGGAAACAGAAAACACCCATGCACTCTGAGAGCAATGGTCTATTGGGATAATATATTATTGCAAGGCCTGTAAGATATGAGAGAAAACAGTGTTGCTCGACAGGTGTGATTGCAGACATTCCCAACTCTCTGTGTAGCGATGGCCACTGATCAATGAGCAATACAATTTGCATATTAATAATCAGACAAATGAGGTTGTTGTTGTGGTTGTTGTGACAACTGTTA
>VOQK01024040.1:10207-21698 GCA_015052645.1 Benitochromis conjunctus | reverse complement strand
GACATTTGGTGTTAGTTTTAGTAATTATGCAATTTCACTGCTTATAATGTTGTGGAGAACTGCTGTCACCTGTCAGCTGAGACTGAAGAAGTCATTTTGATGAGTGAAGAAACACCCTCACTGAAAAATGCTGCATCCAAATGAACAGAATCAACTTTCTGGGATTTTCTTACCTTTCTTATTGAGTATGTATCCAAAACAAATTTTCGGGGATGTTCCATGGTGAAGTAAAAGCCATGTAGGGCTTAGCTGGATGAAAAACTATCGCAGTATAAAAACTTTGAATTGTTTACATGTATCTATGTTACAAAGATACTATCCTACAGCTAAATTCGTTTTTTAAGACAGAGTCATCAATTTTAAAAGTACAATGCTTTGGCACCACTTGCTTTTGACTTAGTAGTAGAATATCACTTCCTGTTCCTGTTACAACGCACAGTGGTGTTTTTCTATAGCTTATCATTGTAGGTAATTTAATTAAAGGCTTATAGATAATGTCTTATTCCATAGTGTAATCTTCACGTGCTTTATTCAAAGCACACTCTGTTTATTCACCTGCTATTTATATTCACAGTATTCACTCACTGTGCCTCTAGGGATTCACTAATTTAGCTCAGCTCCGTAGCCGACTCGCTAGCAGCATGGCCTCTCCACCTGTCCCTACTGCACTTTCCTGCTCATTGTATCAGATGTTTACTTACTCCTTGGCTTCCTTTAGTAATAATGATACTTGTAATAAGTGTAGCCTGTTTGCAGCTCTAGTGGCCAGGATTACTGAATTGGAGACTCCGCTTTGCACCCTTGAAAAACCCGTAGCTAGCCAGGACCCTGTAGCTGGTGTAGGTAGGGTAGCTAGGGTCTAAACAGAAGCCCCCGATCCAGGGAACCTGTTCATGTGTCTAATCATTTTCCCCACTCGGCGACACACCCATTGAGGAACAAACTCTGGTAAATCGCGATTCTGTTTTGAAACATATGAAGCTACAGACATCAGCAACTATAATAATATTAAATTAGTGTGTAACTACACCAAAACAATGTAGGACTAGTAGGGTTTTTTATGAGAGAGAAGACAAATATGCTCCAATTATAAGTTTTCACAATTTATTATCAAAATGGTTAGAATTTCAAATTAGTTTTACATGATGCTGTGGACTTCCTCTCTCTGTCTCAGAGACAAAAGGCTGCCATTCCCAGTCAGTAACACTTTTTATTATGTGTGATAAACATAATGTTAACATGATTGATCAAAACAGCAATCTTCCACTCCAGGCTGTTAATCAACCAAAGACCCTGACAGAGTTGTAATTATTTTGAAAGATTGGCGCTTTTCCTTGTTCACCCTAGCTCTATCATCCATCTGGGCCTTATTCAGATTTCTGTCTGAATTCTCAGTGTTTTTATGAGATTAAGTGATCAGCTCAGATAAAATAATTATTGTGGGTAATTTTACTATCTATGTAGATACTAAAAATGACTGCATCAAGATGGCATTTAATCTATTATTAGACTCAATTGGCTTCTCTCAAAATGTAAAAGACCCTCCACCACCTTAATCGCACTGGTTGATCAGGTCGATTATCTTGTTAATAATTTTACTTCTTCAATGCGTACGACTCTGGACATTGTAGCTCCTCTGAAAAAGAAAGCCTCAAATCAGAAATACTTGACTCCCTGGTATAACTCTCATATGTGCTCCTTAAAGCAGATAACATGTAAGCTGGAGAGGAAATGGTGCCTCACTAATTTAGAAGATCATCATTTAGCCTGGAAACCAGTTTGCCTCTCTATCAAAGAGACCACATAAAGCTCGAACATCTTACTATTCATCGCTGACTGAAGAAAAAAAAAAAAAAACTAGGGTTCTCTTCAGCACTGCAGCCAGCCTGACAAAGACGCAGAGCTCTGTTGAGCCAAGCATTTCTTAAACGTTAACTAGTAATGACTCCATGAATTTCTTTACAAAAAATGTTTTAACCATTACAGAAAAATGTACTCCTCCTTTACCTTACAACAGAAAGCCCCTTGAGGCAAATGTTGTTGTGATTTTGTGTTATATAAATAAAAAATAAAATGAATTTCATTTGTCTGAAGGACTGTCATACACAAGGCCATGGGAGACCACTTAGTGTATGTAGCATTCATTGATAGAAGTCAACTCTCTAACTGTGAGGTACAGCCATGACCAGCCTCAGCGAGGGCAGCCATCTACCATGACCAGCTGGTGGTAAAAAAACAAAAAGAGAGCAGTGGGAGACAGGACAAAGAGTCAGAGTTTAATAGTTACTAGTGAGTAAATGCAATAGTAGTGTAAAAATATGTATTAATACAAAAAAAAGAGATGAGGGGAAAAGAAATGCACAGCGTAGGAGGCCCCCAGCAGTCTCAGCTGATTGCAACTAACTAAGATGGTTTAAGGTCACCTGATGCAAATATAAGCTTTAACTACAAGGAAAGTGTTAAGCCTGCTTATTAATTTAAAACTGGTATGAAGGCCTTCTTTGAAATTGTCTGAACTAGTATAATCAACTACATTAAGTCTTTTACGATTCACAGTTTATAGTATCCTGGTTGTAGAAATATAGACTTCACTGCACTTTTGCAGATTTCTAACTAACTTTATCATTGCCAAATTTAATGACCCAATTTTGTTTAAAACCAGAACCCAAGCAGGACACCTAACCAGACCAAAATCTCTTCCATGTGTATTATGTGTTCAGTTGGATCTGGGGAATATAAAGAACACAGGATACGATTCACCTCATTTTCATCATTTTCAAATCGTTAATTAAGACCTTGTGTCCTGTGAATGGTGGTACTGTCATCCTGGAAGACACAACTCCCATCAGGACAGAAATTTTGACATTTTGTAGTTGTTAGTGAATATCATAAGAGTGACAGTGATGTTATTACAAAAATAGATGCTGTCTTTCTTTGCAGATTGTGAATAACCAACATAATTTAATTGAAATCTTGACAATATCATTCTCCACCTGTCCTGCTGATTAAATAATGGCATTCTGTTAGAAATAGTAATTAACAACAACTCTGTGACCTGCCATGGAGTTAATTAATTACACAGCTGTGACCATAATTTTTCATTACTTTGCCTTCAGCTGAGACCTTCGAGCCTTGCAATCATCCAGGAACCCCCACCTATGGGATGCCCAGCTCTAATAAGCTCCACTTTCAGGCTGGAGAGACCCTGCATTATTCCTGCCAGACTGGCCATCAGCTGCTGGGTGAACCCCTTCTCTACTGTGTGCCTGGACACCCATCCCAGTGGAGTGGGCTGCCACCTGTCTGCAAAGGTAGAAAACTGCAGCTTGACTTGTTTCTACATTGTCAAGTCATTTTTTTAAGATCATGCAAAGTAAAAGAGCTCATCAAAACTAGTTGTGGCCAAGCCAGAAGCAAAAAGGTTATATTTGGAAATTTATATTCCATATTAAATCAAATTCAAAATATACAAAAGCCAAAGAAAAAATGCCAAAAAGGCATTAATGAACCTTGAATAGCAACATGATCTGGAAAGATGACATTAACATGACCATGATCAAGCCTTAAAGACTGAAAGACAGATCGTCTTAAGCAAAGAAAGTGTGTTTTGGAAAAGCAGAAACACACATCAGTCACAGTGAAAGGCCACAGCTGAAAAAAAACTGTCTTTTTTCAAATTGATTTTTTTTGTCCTGACACTTTGAAGAAGGTTGTTCCAGTCTAGAGGCTAAAATAACAAAAGAGCAGCCTTTACCTTGAGCCTGCTGTTTGATCAAAGCAACTCAGGGATACGGGGTGCAGTAAGGACATGCTAAACAAACAACCACGAGGCAGGAGAGACCCATCAGGACTCTAGAGGTTACACAGCCCAGCTGCTGTATATGCACAAAATAATGAACTGATTCGTTGTCTGATTGCAAACGGTACAGTATATCTGAGCAGAAAAAGGTTTTCTATAAGCCTTTGTTGCACTTTGTACCAAAATTATAATAATTCCAATACAAATTACATTTCAGTAAACAAAATACATCTCCTTACAATTATAGTTCCTGCTCTGCTTCCAGGTTTATTTTGGTAATGATTTTTCTCATTCTCGTATGTTGTCTCATTTTCTCGAATGGTTGCAGCTGTCCTCCCAGGTGTAGCCTTTCGGCCTCTGTGTTTGCATCTCATCTGGTCCTTTCTAATATCATCCCTTTTCGCTGTGTGTGACTTTGCCCTGTGTTTTATGAGTTTTCTGCCATTTGTTTTCCCTGTTCTACATATCTTTTGTCCTTTCTGTATTTCCTGTATGTGATCAGCATTAAAGCTGCATTTTTTTGTTGACTTCCTGTCTCCCAAGTCCTGCATTTGGGTCTACATCCTTTCTGCCACACAACCATTCCTTGACACACACCAAAATCTGCGTACTATCTGTACTGTAATTCTGTACATCCAAATGCACTTCAGTAAGTTTTTTTTTATTTTTTACCTGATTATAAAATATATATACTGTATAAATAAATCCAAATATACTGCAAGTAACCCAGGCAATCAAAAGCTCATTTCTTAAGCAATTTAACTGGAAAACATCAAGGCAGCTAACTTAGGTAGATGAGAAAAAATGAATTAACTTACCAACTAGGAAAATTGTAAGCTAATAGATTTTTAATTTTAAATGGAATTAAACTCATAACAATCCACAAAACTTTATGTTTATTATGTATAAATATAATTGCAACCTAAAAAAAATGTTGATAAAAAAGTATTCACTTTGCTTGCAAAATGTCTCCTTCAGTTAGACAATAGTAGCACATTTAATTTGTCATATCATCAAGTCAAGAAGTTTTATTCTGTTAAACTTTCATCACTGTTGGCAGAGTGTATCTGGTGGTATATTAAATAAAATTCAATTTAATCAGCCAAACGGTACTTTATTAAGTATTAAAGTAATTTCTTTTGCTGTTTTTTATTTAACATTCATTCTGTCTGTATTCTCAGCCCACCCAACAGAGTATGATAAGCACAGAGTAGCTGGTAAGTTTACCTACAAAGATAAAAGTCTTTGTGAAAACTTTCTGATTCTACCTGCACACAAACCATGAGGGCTGGAAAGTTTAAGGGATCATTTGTGCTCGAAATATTTCCAATATATATACAATATATAATAATAATTTATATAAATAAAATAAAGATAACTGGAATTCAACTAAATGTGTAAAGGTGTGTAATAGCAGTCAAAAATATTAACAGACCTATTATTTCAATGCTTTTGCATTGTTTGCAATTTTTAGAGTGTATAATAAAACTAAAGACATTTAACCAAAGAATAAACACATATGGACTTACAGTTTGTCATTTCTATGAAAAAGTATATTACTGTACTTTTGCCTTGGTAGTCACTTTGCAAACTATTGGCAATATTGCAGTCAGATCTACAAGGTGATGACTTGGTTGGGTTCCAGTTAGCAGGCAAACCTCTCGGGGTCTTAATAAGTTAATTTATGAATCCATCTTAAAGCAACCACATAAAACAAAACAAGCACGTTGTTATTTCAAGACATGGAAGCCCACCAATCAAGATAAATGTCAATAACTTCACTAAAAGGGGTCTGACCCTAGGACTCCAACAGTAAGGGAAGATGAAGAGTGCTCTCTGCTTCCAAGGAGGAATTTAGCAGCATTACCAGCCTCACAAGTAAAAAATGAAAACAATCTTATATTAATGACCACAACATTGCTTCCTAGATTTTAAGTAGTAAACCCATCTTAACATCAACTGTTCAGTGTGAATCAGAAATTCATGATGAAAATGCTGCAAATAAAGTTAAACCTTCATGATCTAAATGCCCCCTTTTTCTCTCCAACAGTATCTACTGCAGACCTAAGGATGGAAGGAGCCCAAGTAGCATTGGCTGTCTTCATCTCCATCACCTTCTTCCTCATCCTCATCATTGGGCTCTACCTTTATTTTTCAAAGTATGTCCAAATTACAATTAGTTGAAGAATGGAGAAAAATGCTGATGCAATACAGCAAAACAAATTGAATTCACTTTCTTGTCAAAGGTTAATTTTTACTTGTAACAATATTCTATTGGAAACTGAAGACAAAACAAAAATAATAAATTGCATCATGAACAGAGAAAATAATTAAAATATACACAGCATAATCTTAACAGTTTTTGGAATAAGCACTAAACACCTCCTTTTATTAAATATTTCCTGAGACTCGTGCAATGTGCATGCAAGCTTTCAGTAACATACATTTCTGAACTTTGTGACAAATAAGGAGATTTTGTTGGCTTTGGTCTGACTGGGATGAACTGAAAGTGACATGAATTAGTATCATGGATTGTAGAACAATGTTGACCAAAAGGCCAGAGTGTGGCCTCAAACTGGTGCAAATAAGAAGCACACACTTCTTATTTATACCTGAATTGGGGCTTTGTGGAAGATAGTCATTGGTAATGAGTTTGGTCTTCAGCTCTAACGCAACAGTTTTTCAGTTAAAGCACGTAAGGTCATGTTCTTTATGCACTTACATCTCTGTAAAAGCTTGCTTATGAAAACAGTACCTGTTTTAACACACTAGTGTTGTTTTTTTTCATGTTTTATTGTTTTTGTCTGCTTTTAATTGATGTGTGCTCAGGTTCCAGAGGAAGCCACTAAGACTCGCTCTGTACTCTAACTTACCATATGAAAATATCACTGGAGAGTCTACACTTTACAACTCAGTTTGTGAGACAATGGTGAGTCAGCATTCCCCAAGCTGTCAGTCTGTTACGCTATCAAATCTAATAGCCCTGCATTCATTTAGAACCACCTTGTGGTTCACTTGCATTGCAGTGTAGATCTACTGAAAGTTACTGCTTTGACAAACCAAACAAAAGAAAAACATCATGTATGGATCACAAATTCCACATTTTCAGCATACCATCCCTTTTAGGAGAAGCAACAGTAACATATAAATGATTAATAGATAAGAATAAACGTTTGCTTTCAACACTTAGTTCTTCAGTAACATAATTTCAACTGATGATGTTCCTTTAGTGTCTAAGTTGCTGTTTTGTTCACTTTCCATGCTGCCAATTTCTGAAGAACAATGAGGTGAGTCAGTCCTCGATCCTACCATGAAATACTCATTTGATTATACTTCCTGAATACTCACTTATGCATCAAATGTGAATTCATTTGCACAAATACTCTTAAAAAATGCCGCATTTGTCCCATCTAGGTAACAGTTTGGTCACAAAATGACCAGATTTGAGGTACATGTGCTAGGATTTCTTTCAAGCTCTCTTTCAATACTTAGCCAGATCTCTGACTGTTTGTCAGCCTGGCTACAGCGCTGAAGTGAAACCTATTTTCATCAGTCATTGTCTTAGCTTTACAGAGAGGTTTTTTTATAGGGCAACACACTCCTTTTTTCCACAAAAACATCTACACAATGGTGTCTTTCTGGTGTGGAATCCATTATTGTGAATTTAAATGTTATTAAGAAATGATCAGACAAAAGAGGCTTTTCACTGATAAATGTTCAGTTTATAAGCCATATGACAAAACAATATCCAGAATGTTATTAATGTGCTGCTTGAGCTGTTGAGCCAGTTGGGTCTAATAATATATTAAATGGAGTGTTGAGGCTGCCATTTTTAAGCATCTACATGGATGTTAAAATCACTCACAACAATTATTTTGAGCACTAAATCAAACAAAAAGTGTGAGAAATCTGGGAGGAACTGTGAGTAAAGGCCAGGTGGATCATAGATAACAACAAATTAAAGTGGTTTTTGAGTTTTACAATTTGGGTGAACCAAGCTAATAGTTTTTAAATGAATTAAAACTGTGCCTCAGTCAATGGTTGTTAATAAGCTGGATTGAATAATTGCTGCTATTCCCTCTCCCCAGCCTGTGCTTTGAGGATTCTGACAGTTAGTATGATCCATCCAAAGTGGGATGGATCTCTCCGAACAAGACCAGGTTTTCCCCAGAAAATTTCCCAATTATCTATAAAGCCAAATCATTTATGGGGAACCACTTAGACACCAATTTAAGAAGAACATGCTGTTAAACATGTCACTCCTGGTCCAATCAAAGAGGAGACTACAGAGTTCAACATTGTTTGGGCAAAGCTGCACACCGATTCAACATTCATTGTAGTGACCTCCTATTGACAGAACTGGGTGTCATCACTGCTGATGTGAATTATTTTACGAAATCCAAGTTTATCCTTAGCTAGCAGTCTCAGGGTTCCCTAATGTCTCCTGCTCTGGTCCCTGGACTATTAACTATGGTTGCTCACCTCCAGGTTGGATTCGTGAGACAGACGCCCTCTCTACTTTCAAGATTAGTCTTATTAGTCTAATATGAATAAAACTGAATTGAATTTATTTGAACGGGTCTGGGCTGCGTTGGCAGCAAAAGGGGGACCAACACAATGTTTGGCACGTGGTCTCACAAATCAGATGGTGCCTGATTTATGTACAGTATATATAATATAAACATCTATATGTGTGTGTTACAGAGAAGTGCTGATGAGTTTTATTTTGTTCCATGCTGTACACCTCTATAAAACCATCTGCATTTTTAAAGTTTCTCTGCTCATTTATTGTTGTTTTTTTTATTAATACTTTGAAAACTACAATTGTTTCCATTGTTGTCCATGATTGTTCCATCATGTTTGTGTAATATGCTGTTCTGCCATTTTAAAGTATACACCGGTTTCGTTTTCTGACTGCTTTGAGTTTTGACCAAACTCGTGCATTGTCTTCACAGGAAACCAGAGAATACGAGGTTTCTATCTGAAGACTCCAGTGTATACGTGTGTTTAATGGACAGATAAGAAGCCTGCTGGCCTTTTCAACATCCCCCACACTTATTCTTTTGGTAACTCGCTTGACACCTCCACCCTGGTTTCTCTACACTGAATATGAACTTTCCTTTATCTACCTGACAGAGGACACCACAGCACCCCTGGAAAAGCTGAGCCACCAGGATATTTTTCTAGCTCTTCAACAGTTACCGTCCAGCAGCAGTTTGTACAGTTTTTAACGCTGTGCTCACATCCTGAGAACTTTTGGTGCAACGTACCATCTCAGAAAGCAGAAGGATCAATGCAAAGCAATGCCATTAAGTGCATATAACCACAGGTGTTAGGCTGTGTTTTGTACATTATACATATTGTCGTCTACCACCATTAAAGGAACAATGCTTATGGATTGCTGGGATATGGCACATTGGTATATTAAGATTTTACACTTTAACGTTAGAAAAAAGCAACAGTATTCACAATTATCTGATTATGCCCAAAACTGTTGTTGCTTGAATCTGTTCCTTGACCAATAAAATATCTTAAATAAAAGACCTTTGAAGGAATATTTGTCTCTCTAAAAGGGTGATGTTCTGATTTACCATTCTCATGTCTGTATGTTCAGCACAGTGATCAACGCAAAATATAATTTGCTTAGATTAACATAAAAACTGAAAGCAGGGAGAAACAGCTAGAGTTCAGAGATAAACCTTCAGCTCCAAACCTTAATTTAAAAACAAACTACATCTGGTAACAATGGCTCAAGCTGGAAAAAAATATATTAAAGCACCTTTTATAGTTTTATGGATTTCTTAAACTCATCATTCTTTCACTGTGTATAGAGATGATGATTGTTCTGTAGAGATTTGCTGAAAAACTAAAGAAAATCCCGACACGCTGTTATAGTTTCTAGGGTCTATAACTATCGTAAACTTTGTCATTGGACGGTGAGTGTGACTTTATATTACAGTGCACCAATTACACATGCACCTCAGATGGTGGATTTTGGGCAGACTTTAAATTAGTATAAGACGAATGACACGTTGTCTATTGTGTCTCCAGGTGCTTTAGCTATCAAATGCTAGCAGACTAATGAGCCTAATATTTGCATTTTAGTAGGTTTTCAGTGTAACAAGGTGTTAGATTCAACACTTATTGGTTTGCAATAATGAAGCAATAATTTCCAACATAGCTACCAGTACACTTTTAGTAATAGTATTTAGTTTCTGATAAAGTATTTATTTTCCATCTTTAAGACAATTCTGTGCTATTTGTACATTCATCAGCTACGGCCAAGAATTGTTTTGTATCTGGCATCCAGTGACCTTCATTGGAATTGCATTTTAAATTATGAAACCTGGTAAAATACTAGCATCATTGTTTACCAGCTGATTTATTGTTAGCCTGTGTAGAAAATGAAAGGAGACAGGGTCCAATCCAACAACAGGACCTTTTTCTAAACATTTTGCCTTTTTTTCACGAGAGCTGTCATGCCACTTATTTTTGTATTCTGTCTGTGGTTAGGTTTTAATTTTTGTAAGTGCCACACTAGCTGTTTTCCCCTGATTCCAATATGCTAAGCTAAGTTAATTCCAAGCTGTAGCTCAGTAGTCTTTTTTTCATTTAGCTAACGCTACTATTTAAAAAAATTCTTCAACATTGATTTCTTACCATTTAATTAATATTACAATGACATTATCATACTCTGTGAAGAAAACAATATCCAGTACTATAGGGATCATTGCAATTTGATTTGACTTTATAAAGTGATGGTATTGATCCTACATTCATATGCATTATGCAGAATGAAAGACAGGACTGATTTATGCTTGGTTCAGTTAAAAACTAAGTTATAATAATTTAGGTAGCATCTTATCCAGAGCTAGCACTGATTGCAGATCAGGTATAAATTCAGACTTTTGTTGTCATTCAACATACAATGTATACAATATTGTCCTATGATAATATGTATCCATGCAAACTACTTTGATGACAATGATAATTAACCTATTTTTGATTAACTGTATATAAAGTACTGATCTACTTCACAAACATCTTAAATAAAGGTTATTATTCAGAAAAACAATGGGTACTTTCAAAATGTGTGGTGAGTCTGTGGTTTGTGTGCTTCATTAAAACTTCATAATCTGTAGTCATGGTTTCAAAACTTTCCTCTAATATTTTGGTTTTCTAGTATAACAACAAAAAAAAAAAAATAGGCTACTCAAGCGTAGCGACTGTTTTTTGTACAATTGAATTGAGTTTGGAAGTGATCCAATCAGAAGCATCCCAACGGATGTGGGTGTGGGTTGGGGGGGGCATGCCTCCTGTTTCTCATGAAAACATAACATAATGTCTCTGCTTTGGAGTAAAACAAGAGTAGACAAATGAACACATTTTGCATTTGATGTCAAGGAAAATAAGATGCTTTGTAAAGTGTGAGGCGCAACTGTTGTAACATAAACTTTCACACTTTATGTTTTAGTCAACTGAGTCAACTTCTAGGTTATTGCTGTGGTCCCCATATTGTGTTGCTCTGCGTTGCTTTTGCTTGTTTGTTTCAACAGGTGATCCAGTGGATTTTTTTTGTCTTCTCTCACTGTCCCTCCTCCCCTCTGTTTTTCTCTCCCTCCCTCCCTTTCTTTCTCTCTTTCTCCTTTTCCTATCCCCCAGTCATTTCTGTCCTGTCTGTAATAACTTATA
>VOQK01024036.1:5222-24515 GCA_015052645.1 Benitochromis conjunctus | reverse complement strand
TTAAATGACGCTAAAAAAACAAAGCTCCTTGTCACATGAATTGCTAACCAATAAACCGAAAAACAGATGGCAAAAAGAAGAAAAAACAAAGACACGTTCCTGGCTCTTAAAGTCACACAGCAGCCCTGGCACCACTCCACTGACTGTCCTCTGTACTTGACCCCCATTGACACACATCATAAAATGAAACCTGACAGAAACATCGGTGTGAGGGTGACTGTTGTCACAGTTGTTGAGTCAGTGACATCAACCATATACACCAGCATGCCATCCCGAGTTGACCTCTTTCTGCAAGTCTGCTAATCACATGGCTCGCTGGGGGAAACTGTTCATTTCTCTGTCACTTCCAGCATGGGGTCTAATTCAATTAGCAACAAAAGGGGGCTGTGGATGCTTGCCACACAGCTGGCCTCGGTCTAATAATTATCTGTAAGCTAGCCATGGTTTGACTAAATCTGAGAGCAGACAAACGACCAGAGGGCAGCCAAAGGCAAGAGAGAGATAACAGGCCCAAAAGTTGGATGCAGCTGGCCCTTTGGTTTTAGGGACCGGACTGGAGAGGAAATCAGACTTGACAAGGTGCTGTCGGTGACGGCTGACAACCAACTCACTGAGAATAGCACAGAGATTTCTGAGAGGATGGTGTTTGGGTGCATTCAGGTTGCCCATAAATCACAATGACACCAGCAGATCTGTCAGACACGCACAATGAAACATAAGCGAACACCTAAGCATCATAATGTGTTTAAAATGCTATATGAAGCTTGGGAATGCATCAAAATGACAATGTAAAGTCAATCATTGCCGTTAACGGATGTGATTATGATATCGGCAACCTTTCACATGATTTGTGTGCGTGCTGGTATGCCTACAGGTTAAAGAAATGCAGATTATCTTTACTTTTCTAAAGTTTTCCACTGCCGTGTGCTATATACCATCCATCAGCTCCGTCGTACCCACCCATATATCGGCTTATCCTTTAGACTGTCAAGGAGTGCTAGAACTGATTCCAGCTTACATTGGGTTAGAGGCAGGGTACACCTCAGGCAGGCTCATCATCAGTCACTCACTGAGCTGACAGCAACTCATCCTCACGTTCACACCAGCAAACCCCCTCCTAAGACACGGGCTTGCATGTCTTAGGAGGGGACTTTTAAAAAAAATGCTTTATAAATGCGTAAATCCAAAGTATCCAGTAGTTGAACACATTTGGCTAGGAGACAGTTAACTCCCAGTTAGAGTTAGAAGCCCTCTGTAAAAAAGAAGAAAAAAAAAACCCTCTTTATTTCTGTATTATTTAAGCACATTAGGAATGTGGGTTGGTGGAGTTTGGTGACTCACTGCTGAGTCTAGACAAAGAGCTGCTGTCTATTCCATTACATTTAACAGACAAATAAAGGGAGTAACATCAGCCTTCACATACCTCTGAGATAAAAAGCATTTTTTTTCACATTCTCAAGTTACTGCTGCAATCTAAAAAGCAACGAGCATCTAAAATGGCCTGTAAACACTCTTAAAAGAGTGTGTTCAGCTTACTGCCATATATCACACTGAAAAGGAAGAACGACTGAGAATAGTTTTTTATTTATTTATAAAAAATGCTTTAGAAGACAAAAAAAAAATGTGAATCAGAAAGTACCGGATGCTTTATTTATTCATTTTTTTTGCCAGTGAAATAAGTTAATTAGCTTGTATTCTCTCAGCTCTGTTTTGTAAATATAAAAAGAAGAAATTACCAAAGGTGCGGCAAGTAGGTTTATGGTTCACACAAATACCCTAATATATTTAACTAATGTTCTTCCATATGCCCTTTCAAAAGCACGTTATCAACAAACTCAAACTTGTGCCTTCACTAATTACACAGTCTAAAACGCTCCTTGCACAGGTTATTCAGCTCAATCTTATCTTGTTAGCAGCATACTAGAGAGCTATTGAGTTGAGGCTGCGAGAAGGTTAAAGAAAGATAGATTTAAATGTCAAAATGAATAAAAAGACACAGGACAAAGTTATTGGAAGAATTTCCTTTTTAGCAGACATCTCCAGAGAAGGCGCTGTAATTGAAAGTGCTTCTATTGTGCCATTATCAAACTCACTGTGTCATTGTGACACTCCTTGTTTAATCTCCGTCTGATGTGATAGGATCATTGTGTCCACTGCCTCGTGGGATTTGGAGAATAAGAGAGAGAGATAGACAGGGAGCTTTTGTGGAATAAGTAAACTGACATTTTCAGGTCCAATTTCTTCATTTCTTCAACTTGTAGGTCAAGTATTCTTAGACATCCCGTCGTATTAAAGTTATAGTAGAATAACATCCTCACGCCCAGCCACACATCTGTAGTTAAAGCAAGACTCGTCTGTTCTAACCATATGGCATGTGATGCTCAGTGTAAGGTGTAAACTACACTACAAAGGCTCACAATAAACATCAGCAGAGAAACTGAAGAAACATTGCTGATACACTGCAACAAGGGCTGTTGAACAGAATGTCAGAATGAATATGCATAATGCAGGCTGATGGGACCAGAGGAGATGCTGTCCAGAACACTCTAAGACAGTGTGTGTGTGTGTGTGTGTGTGTGCGTGCGTGCATGCGTGCGTGGCATGAAGCCTCATGCATGGAACTCCAAACTTCTTGTGGGTGAAAATAATGAAATTTGTGGCTTCAGTGGTGCTTGAAAACAGCACCACGAATCTCTGCTGTTCTCATGCTCCATCACCTGGAACAGCAATAAACCAGTCAGCAGAATGAAGCTAGGACACACACGTACCCCCATGCACACACAAAGAAACACACACTGACACACACACACACACAAATAGTTGTGCGTATAAGTATGTGCAAACAGTACATGCTCTGCACTGGTGCATCAGTGTGGGAATCTGTCACTGAACACACACACACACACACGCACGCACGCACGCACACACACACACGCACGCACACACACACACACACACACACACATATGGATATATATATATGAAGTTGATGATTGTTAAAATAAAATAGAACATGTTAATCGATTTCTTGTTTTCTCCAAAATTTAGGATATGACTATGTACAGGAAAGCTTGACACGGTATGCAAAAGAAAAAACAAATAAATAAAAAACATAAAGTTTCATAATTGAAAAATTCTCCACAACCAACATATTCTTTGATTGACTCATAATAAATTGATAGGGGTCAAATGTAGTATGAACAATAATACACACACACACACACGTCATATGATGTCATAAGCTTGCTGAGATGGGAGTCCATAAGGAGAATCTATATCTGATATAGTTTAGTGCTTAAAGGATCTTGACATGACAGCAACCAAAACTATTTTGAAACGTTTCTCACCAATTTAAGAGCAAACAAACACATTTCACCATGTCATGTGAAATATTTGAAGGGAGCATTTTGGGAAAGGACCACAAGGTAGAGGCTTTCCTCGGAGAAGGCACCTTTGGTGTCGTAACCAAATGCCGAAATACAAAAAAAATTAAAATCAACAAGCGCAAACTTAAAATTATGCAAAAGGCAAAATTTGAAATTTTCATCCTGGAGAAACTGCGACGCTTGGATGCAGATACCTGCAACATTGTTAAGTGGAACCACTTTTTCTTAGACGGGGAGCGTATCTGCTTAAATTTTGAACTGTAGTCTGTGGGACTACATACATGGGTCTTCCCATAAGAGAATTGAGGCCACTTTTGGAAAGTGGATGTTGGCCTTGAATCCAAACCAGTGCATCAAACCTTTGGAGGTTTTCCAGCATCCCTTTTTTCACTCCAACCTCTCTAAGAGTTCCCCCTGCATTAACATGAGAAGTAGAGGGGGACAAAACTCTCCAGTATTACTTCTTTGACTCCGGACAAAAGTCACAAAACTACAAGCAGGTGTTGGAAAAGGTCATTCACAGCAGAATAACTCTTCAAAAGCTTATCCACAACGCAAAACCCAATACTTCTTTAAATCTGATAACAACCGATTAATATTTTAACAAAAAAATAATTAAGTTGCTCCAATAATTATCATTTTGGCATTTTTTACATTTTCACTCCCCCCACCCCAACCAGTCGCAGCAGATGGCTGTCCCTTCCTGAGCCTGGTTTTGTCGGAGATTTCTTCCTCTTACAAGGGAGTTTCTTCTCCCCACTGTCGCTACTACTTGCTCAAAGGGAATCCTCTGATGAGTGTGTGTCTGTGTTCAAATGAGAGAAAGTGTCCCTTCACCCGGTTGAGTGAAAGTCACCAGTCCTTCAGTCGATGCAGGTGGCCTTGAAGGATGGCGTTCGAGTGTCAAAACACAGTCCCGTTATCAGGGAGAAGAATTTGTTGTTCCGGAGCCGCATGAATGAAGGAGATGGTTGTTTGGGTTAGTGCGAACAACTGCATTCCAATTTGGTCTAATGTCCGTCACTGCTCACCAAGTCTATCAATTCCCGTTGAAGAGCCGTGAGCTTCTCCAAGATCTTATCCATATTAGTTCAATAAACACAGTCTGAGTACTCACAGCTCTGCCCATCGTCAATCATGTCGGCCAGCCTTGTGGGGTTTTGAACAGCTGTAGCCACTTCCTTTGTTCTTCGATAAGCCAGGTTCGAGCCAGCTCTGATCAGCCAGAACTCTGTTATCGTGGTTCCGAATAAGTAGATGTCGTTCAATGTCCTCCATCGAGAGTGTCTCCAGGCACACGACACAACTGACCATCGAGTATCTGGCAGCAAACATCTCTGCAGGACAATCGGGCTCTCCCGAGCCCAGGCTTCTCAATAGGGTGTCAATTTTGTTAAGCGACCAGTTGATCAAATCCATAATTCTTTAGGTTCTTTAGAGAACAAGACTGAGAGACTCTGAGGGTTAGAGTTAGACTAGAACAAGACATGAGAAGCCAAGCAGGGAAAGTTAAGCGAGAGGGAGAGGAGAAGATGCGCCTGCCTCCATCAAAAGCCAAAGATGTTGACGAAGATGAGAAGACCAATCTTGATGAATCTTTGCAGAAATAAAATGAAATATCTAAATCATATACAAATATTTTATACAAATCCCACAATCATATAGATTTGTACATTTGACAGGTCAGCTGAGTATAGAATGGAATGTCACACTACAATGGTAAGTCACAATATAAGCATGCCCTCAGTGAGTGCATGTTTTCTATCCCTGTGAGGACCATGCACTCACTGAGGGCAGTCAGCTTGATGATAATGACAGTGAGGAAGAGCGGAACCCACAAACAATTTTAATGTACAGTTAGCAGGTCAGGGGCCATTTCAGGGTAAGCCTCACGTGATGTGTGTGGGTAAGCAATTGTGTGTGAAAGGACAAAATGTGTACACGTGTGTTGGTGTATGTCTGCTGGTAACATAGAAAGGACTACCACGATTCAATGGTACTCCAAAAGTCAGAAATGTGATGTCCTCCTCACATTTACCAGCAACTGTTTTCTGAAGTTCCACAGAGAAAAGTGATTAATGCCACACACACACGCACGCACGCACGCACGCACGCACGCACGCACGCACGCACGCACTGTGCATGCTGATAATGTTTTCTAAAGCCAAACATCTAAATCTAAACATGCAGTAAACAGTTTGCAGCGCATATTCTTCACTATTGTCCCAGGATCTGTTATATAATAATGACTGCTATGTGTTTGCGTCTTCACAAAAGCTTCTGCAACAAGCAAAAACTACAGTGTGTTCACTGAAGACTGCATTTATTTGTTTCTTTTGAACGCTACTGAGTTAACAAAAAAATTGAAATAATAATAATTACGACCGTCTGCTCCACGGAGTCCCTTGTCTAAAAATGAATGCATTTTAACAGAGCTTCACTTCAGCGCTGTAACTTACAGGTTCTAGCCATTATTAATGAAACCGTGATGTCTCTTCAGATACCTTATTTATCTGATCAATAATATAAGATTAGTACAAATGTAAAATGCTGTCTTTACACATAAAAAACACCCTAATGAAAAGTGTAGAAGTGTGTAGGGAGTGTAGAGTTTGTTGATTAAAGGAGACTTAATAACCACCCATCATCTTAACTCCTTACCCATATTAGGGTTGCAGGGAGCTGGAGTCTGTCTAACTGCTGGAGGGCAAGAGTAAACGCTAAACTGGTCACCAGTCCCTTACAGGGTTAACAGAGAGAGACAGATTTACAACACAATCTCACATCCACATCTACATCCAGTTCAGAAATAACAGTTAAATAACCGTATACTGGACTGTGGGAGGAAACTCGAGCACTCTGAGGAGATCCCAAGCAGGCCTCTCTGGTCCTGCACCCAACCAGGAGACCGAGAACCACTGTGCACCCCAATCACTGATTATGGATTTTCTTATTTTCTATCATTTGTTGATGCTCATATTAAAGTGTTTCAAATGATGAGATGAGGGAACGTACAAGTAATCCTTTCAGACTTATCTTCTCTAAGCTTTTCATGATGTCAGAGAGAGTGGATATCCCTAACACGGTCATTTTTGGCACACAGCTCTGGCTGTATGTCCAGAAACGCCACCTACCTGCTCTTAAAATCATCTCTCTGTGAGGGTTAGCACATCTGAGGAAAGGAAACAGGAGCCAAACTGGCCCATTTCACACAGACTATTTTTTCTGTCGATTGATTGTTACCATCAGTTTAACCTACACTAGATTTTGTGGACTGCTTGGTTTTCTGTATTATTGTGATGCATGTAGTAGACTTGTTATTTATGTATGTAAAACTGTTGCTGTCGTTGAAAAATATACAGTATATACAGTCATGTGAAAAAGCACAGCAGCAAATCTTCAGCAGAACACCTGAAAAAGAAAAGAGTCAAGGCGCTGCAATGACCCAGGCGATGTCCAGACCTCAACCTGACTGAAACGCTTTGGTGGAATCTTTAAGAGAGCTGTGCATAAACCAATACCCACAAACCTCAATGAATTGAAACAACGCTGTAAAGAAGAGCGGGCCAAAATTCCTCCTCAACTATTTGAGAAATTGAAAAGTCCTACAGAAAATGATTACTCCAAGTTATTGCTTCTAAAGGTGGCGCTACACGCTACTGAATCAAAAGGCGTTTCAAGTAGTTTTTCACACGACTGCAGAGAGTCCTGTGAAAACTTTCTTTTTCACATAACTGTAGGTTGGCTATGTGAGCAAAAAAAGGCATTAAGATCATTGTTTTTGACATTTATTGTGTATTAAATTTGTGGTTTTGCTCATTACACTGGCTGCATTAAATATGCAGAACACATAGGAGTAAAAACAATGGAAAGATGCACAAATATTTGGTTTTCCAGCAATAATAGCACATAAATAGGAAGACACACAACGGTCTAATTTCTTTAAGCTGTAGGTGAATTTAATTTATTAGTCTGCGGGAAGCCCATTAGAAGTGATTTACCGCAGGCTAATTCCAACGAGCATTCACCTCAGAGGTCAGAGCCTCTTTTAAGGCCTGATTTCTGAGAAAGGACTCCGATGATCCCAGCATGAAGCGTAATCTCTCTGCTGAGGGAGCCCTAACCGGAGCCCAGTCACATTTTCGCTGCCCTCTGATTAGCCTCTCCGCAATCAAAGCAAATTACTCCGTGCCTGAATGTACTGTAGTCATGGATACATTCAAAAGGCAAAATGTCAGCGCAGACAAAAGCTTAAAACTACACAGCTTCAATTTGGGAAGTTAAGAGAACAAACAGTGTCTATGGATCGGAGTCTCCATGGATACTTATTATTAATGTAATATTTATTATTAGAGTTTGAGCGTCGAGGTAGAAGGCTACACTGAAGGAACAGCTCAGTCTCACATTAAACACGTGTTAAGGCTAAACTGGACCACGGTGTAAAAAACACGTGCTTTTCCCCTAAAAAAAGGCTTGAAAATAACGGTCTAGATTTTTCTTTTTCTGATTAAATTGTGTCCATGTCACATGATGGTCAAGCTTCTCTCTGTGTAAACAGGGGAAAAAATAAATAGTCTTATTCGCACTGGAAAATGCAATAGCTTTAGTGCTAAAATGGCTTTTAATAACATTTCTAGCAAGAAAGATGCTTTTTCTTTTTTATAATCCCCATTTAGTAAATGTGTGCAACCTCGACAGTAAATGGTTTCATACCACGGACACCACATCGTTCCCTGCTCACACCATACTGCTGTGGTATGAAAAGATAGAGTCGAGCAGACCAGATGACATTTCCAGAGCAACTTGCTCAAATTGCTCCCTCAGGTGCTTCCAGACTAGCTGGGAAAATGTATACAGAGTCTGGTTACAAAATAATCATCCTCTCTTGGGTTTTTCATTCTAATTTTTGGACAAACCCCACAGTATTTCTAGATTTGTTTTTAATTCAACCCAGTTGACTTTAAGAAATATTTAGCGATTCATCTTCCGCTCAGACACCTTGTTTCAATATAAAATGGCTCTAGATGGCTAAAACAAGGACTAATAAGATGTACTGTAGTATGTAGGGACTAAAATGACATTATCAACACAGTTACACAGAAGAACACCAATAACATAACAGACCAGAGAACTACAGTACACAGTGTGACACAACTTGGCTACTGATAATAATTCGGGTAACACGTAAAGGATGCAACATAAATACTTACTGAAGGTTTTATAATAAAAACAAATACTTTTTTTCAAGGAATGTAAAAATTTTGAATTCTATAATACAGATATAGCTTTGATTTTTTTTCCCCCCAGTCAAATACATTATGTGTTTGAGGGCAGGAAGAGGCGTAGGAGAAAAGCATCCTCAGACACCTATACCCAGCAGACCTTTTCAATTCAGCCTCATCCAGACTAGAAAAGAGAGATAGTGACAGGAGGAGAAAAAGGTGTAAACTCCCCCCAAAACACTGTCAAATAAAGGGAAGATAAGAATGACTATAATAGTGATAAATGTCACCAAGGTGTAGCTGCTGCTCTGGCTTTGGAGGTTCATGGTTATGCAGTGACATATTGTATGCGGTGGCCACAAGAGCATTAAATTCAGTTAGAAGAGGAAATAATAGTACAAGAATATAGACAGTAGAAGATATAGAGTACAAAAAAAGTGCATTCATGTGATGATTGAATGCATATGTGTGTGAAAAAAAACAATAAACATACTGTATCGCTTCCTCGGATGATTTTTTTGGGAAATCTGCACATTGCATGACAGTGAAAAGTGCTTTACGTGTGAAAAGGTGAACAAAATGACACGTTTGCTATGAGTCATTACAAAAAAAAAATCAAGAAAAGAACATCAAATTCAAATCGCCTTTCTTTCCCTTTACCTGACAGAAACTTTTCTCCAGGTGGTGAGTGCTCTTTCCATCATCACCACCACTTGAGCTATAAAAATCCATCTGTACTGAGTGCCTGCTGACAGGAACCCAACATTAACTCGTCAATATGACGTTCAAAATATTTCCAGTTTTACATGTAATAAAAAAGATTCCACTGAACGTTTGGATATCTGTGGGACACTCGTGCCTGCGTACGGATGCGCTCGCGCCGCCGAGATTCCTCCGTCTCAACCATGTCGAAGTGCCTCCTACGCCCAGGCTGCAATGAATGGCTGGCGATACAATCACACGAGTCGGAGCATCACTCATGTTGCTATAATTTCCTCCAAGATACTAAACCAATAGCTTTGATTTATGGTGCGTCAACTGACATTCATTTATACCTCTCTATACAGGCAGAACAAAAATAGAGGAAATACCGAGCTGGGGCTGTTATAAGAAACTCTCTGTTTTAAGGGTTGTTTGGGGATATGGAATAAATAAAACATGCCGGTAATAGTCTTATAAAAATTGACGACAGGAAGCATAAATCCTTTAACACGTCTCTGTTTTGGCACACAAATTCCTCTTGAGTACAATCCACACAGTCATGCCATAAAATAATTTACCTTGCTAAGAAGACATGGATGCTAAAATAAGTTACAGAAGGCTTTTTTCCTCTGTGGTAAAAACAACCATCTTATCTGTTTGACAATTATTTTTAGGAAATGAACCTGGAAATGAAAAAAAAAAAACATTAAAAAAGACGTAAATGCACTCCTGCATTCAGCTTTTTCACATCTTTTTAAATTAAATCGCAAAAAATTGGCAGACTTACAGTGAATATGTTGGCCTCTTTCTTCAACGTACAACCAAAGTCACTGTCTTATTAAACACTCTTTGAACACTCCTGCTGTTAGTTTAATCTGCGGTAAAGGCTCAATGGTCTCCTTTTGCTTAGGAAGGTCCTTAACTAAATGAAGTGACCTGGACCTATCTAAGTGACGACCATGGATGATCATGGTGAGGTTAACCTTGTTGCATTTGCTGTGTCCTTATTTAAGTGTTGCGGCATTACCAGCCTTTAATTAATCTTACCTCAATGAAAGATGCTGAAAGCCCGCACGCTAAGAAAGGTAAAAGTTAGAATCTACATGATCTCCTCAGCAGAAGGAATGAATGAGTTTAATGCATAGTGACCAATCTCGATACAACCTTTTTTTTTACTCAGTGTATGCTTTTTTCTCTTTTATACTCGGTTTTCTTTTACAAAGTCTGCATGAACACACAAGCAAAAGCATCAAAGATATGATTTTTTTTGCACTGCATCTTTGGCCCATTGTAGTTTCACCACAGCGCACCTGAGATTCAGGCATTCAGTGTGTCATGTTAGCAGCAACTAACAAACTACACATGCAATATTCTTACTTTCAGACTTGTGAGTGCATGTTTGTCCAAATGACATGGTTTAGGTTGTTGATCAAATTTTATGAACCCCCACCGCCCCACCGCCCTCTGGAAACATATAAATGTATATAAGTTAAGTAACATAAGTGTTTAATTTTTTGCATTTGGCGTTTATTTCCATTTTCAGTTTTCTTAATACTGCTTCTCGACTGCTTAGTGTTCAGTGGGGCGCCCAGATGGCCCCGGATTTAGGCCACTAACCATGAAGTCCAGTGTTGCTGGTTCACATCTGTCTGCAACCCTTGCATGCCACTTCCCGCTCTCCCCGCTCCTCGTTGAGCTATCCAGTAAAGGCTTAAAAGACCTACCGAAAGTATTACACGTATACTCGTGTTGTTCTAGCCGACAGGAAAGAAATACTTCTGGAAATGTACTTTCCATTGATCGTATTCTCATGGGGTGCATACAAAAGGATTGGGCTGTTATATTTCAAACAACCTACAGCGCTTAAATTAAAACCCACTTTTACTAAGCATCAGATTCCCTTTAATTTAATCGCTTATTCTTTAGCCCTTTCTAACATCGACACAGACAAAAGGGCTGAGTACTATTAATTATACAATTATAATGAAGTATAGACGCAAACTGAGGGCTTCTGGCTTGTGTGCATCAAACCCAATAAGGGGATCATATTTCTAATTATCTTAACAGTGTTCTGCTGCATTCAGCTGCTAAAAAATTCAACTCCCACACACACACTCACTCACTCAACGCTTTCTTTCTCTGCTTGCTAAGCTGCATCTGTAAGTCATGAAAACTGTGAGACACAAGATGTAAAAATTAGGGATTCGGCTTACACGGTACCTAACGGCCATATGTGGCCTTGATTTGGACACTGAAGGTTTTTTTTTTGTCAGTCTTCTTTTTTTTGGCTGCTTAAATCATGTGAGAATGTTTGTCTTTTAGTTTCCAAAGATACAAAGACACAGTTTACACATAAACATTTTAACAGCACAATAATATATCGCGGCGAGAAAGTTGCGACGTCATATTGCCAGGCGGCCAGGTGAGCTCTAATCAGTTTGTTTTGAGTGGCGTAAAGATGGGAAGGACAGTGTAAAAGGCATTAGACTGTCAGGAGGGAAATACTCTTTCATTATATTTGTTTCTTAAATTGCTCCAGGCGCACAGTTAGCCTGAGCTCAAACAGTGGCATATCAACTCCCAGACAACAAAAGCTCATCCTGGAGTTAATGAAATGCACCATTCCACCGATGTCTAATCAAAACCAAATGCTTTTCTGCACTGCAGCATCATTAGAGTCCATCAGCTGAAGTAGGCTCCGTAGTGTAATGGATCCCTAATGATGGCAGTCATCACCACCGGTGACCTCAGACCTTATTGCATCAGGCATCAGTTCTCAGTTAGTTACACTCCATATCTGTCTAATTCGTAGGAAAGCTATCTAAATTGCAAATTGCAATATAATGAATTGCTACTTGTCCTGATAGTCAAACTCAATTTTCCCCACATCTAAATGCTCGTCTCAACAGACATTAGCCACTGGGAACGACCACCAAAGCTCCTGACAGCTCTTAGAAACACACAAACACACGCATGCATACACACACACACACTAGGGGGCAGCAGACACTGAGCCCTGGGGTGATGATACGAGTGTTTGTGCAGATAAACTGAAACCTCCCCCTCCTTACAGGCTTCCCCTGGTTGATCTGTGGGTGACATCATGTGACCGTGCGGGCCTGCACCAGCACCTGCAGGTGCTCCGACACTGACAGTGCCTGTCCTTCTCGGGAAAGTCCTTAAAAACCCACCAAACCTTTTAGCTCTGCCACTGTTGGCATGGCAACAGAACCTGGAGAGCACACAAGAGTCATTGACCAGAGAGGCCCAGACTATCAGATCAATGGTACCCTATTGCAACCTAGGTATCATCCCCCCCTCCACACACACACACACAAACACACACACAACACACACACAGGCACACCCCCTAGCCCTGCAGCCCCCAGGCTTGTCTGCGCAAGGTTAAGCTCCCGCTCTGTGAAACATGAAAAAGTGTGTCAGAGAAAAAGCCGCGGAAAGAATCAGCTCAATATCATCTCGCAGCATGTGTTTTGCAAACAGGTCAGCGGTAGATAAGGACAGCAGGGCCAGATGTTGAATTTGCTGTAACAGCACAGCGAGATAAGTGCCAGCATCTTATGAAAAAAATAGATCCAAATGGAGGGGATTTCGACCCCGCTGATCTACAGACGAGACCTTCTAAATCTATGCAAAGAATTATGCATGTGGACAAACATTGAAAATGCGCAGGCTGAGTCGCATTAACTAATCCGTGAACGGCAAACATATGTGTGCACAAGGACATGCTTGCTTAAATGCACAAGTTGCAGAAACACAAACATAAATGTGTAAACTGAAACGCTTTGTTTGCGATAATTACAGTGTCGCTGAGGAAGTGATGCGGAGGCTGCGTGAGCGTGATTGCCTTCAAGTCTTAATGCAGTGTCTAATGGATCTGGGAGGTCAGAGTTAGTGATGAAGAGTCAAGTTCTGCGCATAGCCTCCCGTCTCAAAAGTCCACGAGAGCTCAATTTTAATTCGCAGGATCGCATAATCTTGACACCCACTTACTGACTGTACTGTTTCACATCCCGCTACTAAACTAGGAAAACTTTGTTTTGAAGCTCAGTCACGAGTACAAATGAAAAACTATATAAATCATTAGTCTAATTATTCATTAATATGAGAGTAGGCTCAGGTCGCATGTCCATGTGCTAACAGGTGAGAGCGTTTTTGCCAGCAGGGATCGGGACTTAATTTTAATGGTTTCTGTGTCTTAAATGTGAAATGTAGAAGAAAATTTATTATGGGGACAGGAAGAGAGTCTCAAGAGGGATCAAGTGAGACTAAGCATAAAAGCAGTGGAGATTAGCTGGGCTTCAGCATCAGAGGTTTAAGGGGTCAAGGGAATGTCGAGAAAACACAGGAAGGAAACAAATTGTTACTGTATCTGCAAAGGGCAGATTGTTCTTGTTAAACTAAAATCAATTTCCTTTTAGTATACATTAGCTTCTGTGTACATATGGCACTCGGACTGGTGCTCAAACATGAGTTTCAAACAAATGCTCCCCTCTGATTTTTACTGCAAATCAATAATTGATTATGTACGTCAATAAATCTGAGTTGTTCTTGTCGAAAGGTCCCCCCACTGATCGAAAAAGGTCATTTTGGCCTACTTTGAAAGATGTAACAAGGATTTCATTAAAAAATGAAATTGCTGTATTGAATTGTTAGAACCAGAGGTGGCAAAGGTAAAAGTACTGATTCAACCTCTGTACTAAAGTAACAGTGATACAGTAGAAGGAAAAAGTACTCAACAAAGTAAAAAGTAGATATTTTTGTGCAAAGCTAACTGAACCCTGTACTATATTAATATGATAATAACATAATATTAGTGCATGAAAAAAGTAAAATAAAATTTTGTACTTTTCCGTCACACCTAAACAGAAAAAGGAGTACAGTCAAGGAACAAAGTGTGACTAGGCTGGTGGGTAAGGGTTAACACTAAGATCGGTTGTAGTGGCTCATCAGTATAGCACATTTAATCAATAGAAAGTCACCCAAAAAGCTTTAAAGACACAACCTATTTGAAAATAAATGAAAAACTGGGTGGTGTTTTTTGTTGGATTAACTAATTATTGTGGAAAGTAAAAATAAGAGTGACTGAGCTGTCATTAAAATGTGTTCAGACATTGCAGATTGATGATAATTCTTTGGATGGTTCATGACACACTGCTCTCCTTACACAAGCTGCCTTTATAAGTTAAAAGTATCAGCATTGATATTGGCATTGGCAATACTGCTCCTATATTTACTTAATATTGGATCAATACCAAAATTTGCAGTATCACCTACTAATGACTGAAACCACAACTTATGGACAACTGCACCAGACAAAAAGAGAATGTCCTGGATCACTCCATCCTACTTTAACCCCTAACTATAATGCTATAAAGGTACATATAATGCTACATAAGTTATGTTTTTTGCATCTTTCATCTGTTTGTATGCATAAGCCTGTGTTGTGTGTTGTTCTTCTCTCCATTTAGGCCCAGGGCAGCTGTGGCTACAATGTAGCTTGCCATCACCAGTGTGTGAATGTGTGTGTAAATGGGTGAATGACTGAATGTAGTGTAAAGCGCTTTGGGGTCCTTAGGGACTGAGTAAAGCGCTATACAAATGCAGGCCATTTACCATTTACCATTGCTGGGATTTAATAATTTCCCTAACGAGACCGAAAATGTAAAGAGTAGAGAGTATAGATATTTGTGTTACACGTAAAAAGTTGTCAGAAAAACAAATACACAAGTAAAGTAATTTTAAGGTAATTGTGTTACTTCCCACCTCTGGTTATAACTAATGCAGACTAATTGAAGAGGATGCGTTTCTATATTTCGTTCTGTATATCAAAAAAGAAAAAAACAAAAACATTTCATCTCGTATTAAAGCATACGAGATGAAATGTTTTTTTTTTTTTCTTAGAAGGCATTAGAAGAAAGACTCTCAACAGCCAACCTATATAATAACCTATAATAATAGGTTAATATAACCTAAATAATGTTCCCAGCGTACACAGACATGAGTATTGCACACATACTGTGAGATTGTCTATCTTTTTGGATTGATAAAACCCCTGAGTAGCTACCATCTGCTCTAATCCATGCACCTATATGCTATTTTTGCAGAACACGAGTAGCATGATACCGTCTGAAAGCGCTACGTCAGCACCTCTTCCTAAGCGTACTCGCGGCTCCCAGTCAGGAGTGAAATTCGATATTACGCTCTATTCAGGCCCCTCTCATGTACCACTTAATGTGCTCGGTGCAAAATTACTACCAGAGTAAGTACACGGACGTATCCCCTACATTTCCCAATCACGGCACAAATTCTCGCCTTTTCCATTAATATGTTGAAATTTGATCATGTTTATAAAAAAATATTACTGGCGCATATATATATCAGCGGGCTTACGGCAGCAAGATTTTTCATTGATCAGCAGTTGGGAAGTGTGATGTGAACGGCCGTGTTGGCAGAGGAGAAATTATAAAGCATTTTGTAACGGAAAAAAGTGCCTCCGCACACTCAGGGGTCCGTGCGCAGAAATGAGACATTGATCCATAATTGGAAGCACTCAGTCATGAAATCAAAAGACTAATTAAAGAAAGAGAGCTTTAATGGCATCCATTTACATATTCAACATAGTGATTCAGTGCTGCTCGCTGACTTATGGCCTGTGAGAGATGGAGGGCTGATCCAGAGTCTGTGAAGAGTAGAGTTAGATCACACAGGAAACATCTGACTGCGCCGGCATCACACTGAGATTGCGTTATTTTTTTGTTGTTGTTTTGTTTTTGCCACTGCTAACAGGCGCATCAATGAAAGGCGTGCAGACACCTGTCAAGGTGTTCTAATATCTGTGAATTATGCATCTGTTCTGAGCACAAGTGGCCATCGATGTAGTGAAGTAATGTAGTGCAGTCATCGCTTTGCCGAGGAGCTTTTGTGGGTGTCTTTTCAGTGTCTCTTCCCACAAGTCAAGGACCACTTTAGATGCTTCATCATCACCTGAGGTTACAACTCGAATCACTCCAACAGCACTCGTGAGTCTGCTTTTGTGAGAAAGTGGG
Organism: Benitochromis conjunctus; assembly: GCA_015052645.1. Classification (NCBI taxonomy): domain Eukaryota; kingdom Metazoa; phylum Chordata; class Actinopteri; order Cichliformes; family Cichlidae; genus Benitochromis; species Benitochromis conjunctus. Next base: position 8,135 of record VOQK01024036.1, on the reverse strand, counting down.
AAAATCTGCACTTCTAAAACTGTGCTGAGTGTTTATGCGGGAAGAGGTGACATGCACAGAGCGTGGCATGAACGTGTTTGCTGGTCCTGCTTTGATTTGCTCACTGAATAAGAATGAACTGAGAAAAAAAAGCTACATTTTGTGGCAAATTTGATTTCTGTTGTCATATTTTAAGACGAATGTCACATGCTGTCAACTACACCAGACATGACAAACCTTTCCCACGCCAGATGTCGTCAAAATACTGAGATACAAATTCCAGAACAGCCATTTTAAAAGTAATAACTTTGCCGAGTTAAATCAATTACAGCTTCGCTTTGAAATGTATCTGTTGTTTAGCCCTAGCACTCAGCTGTACACGCCGCCTGATTACATGTCAGGGGTGGTCAGTCCTGCTGAACAGACTCTAAGGCTGCAGGAGGAGAGTGCCTTTAGTGACATTTTACTTTTCCCTGCGAGTTATCCTTAAGACAGAGCTCTGCTTTCAACCTGTTAAACCGGGAATGATAACAGAGGACAGCAAGGGATTGCTTGTCAGTGTTAGCACCGCAAGTGTTGTAGTGCAGATGAGAGGATGTGACTCGCACCTTTTCTGTTTGTTTCGCTGCCCATTTCTCTTGCCTGTCCTAAGTTCTCCCACCCCCCCACCCCCACACACGTGGAGCTAATGTCTTTGTTTTTTTTCAGATACCATTTCTATACCTTTCTCAACAGCTCAGGGCCTCTTTTAATAGGCTCATTTAAATAATTTTCCTGTGCAGGTTAGATAAATGAGACAGTGTTGGTGCCGTGCCAGGCATTTCTTTAAATGAAATGGGTTTCAGTATAAAGCCAATCATTTTGAAGGCCAAGATAAACCGAGGTTAATTAGAGCCAACTGTGGGCCAGGGTTTCTTTTGCCCATTCAGTTAGACACGTTTGTAGGGAGGGAGTTATCGAGTTAAATCTGAATGGGAATATTAAAGACAAGTGGACTTCTTCTCCGCACTCAGCTGCTGTTCATCAGAGCCGGAGTGCTGAATGAGCTAAATCTCATTGCTATTCAGTCCAAACTTAGTACTTCTTCAGCATACACTACAGAGATGTAATTAGAAGAGAAGCAACCAGTGTGCTTGTTAGTGAGTTTGTAGACAATTACATGTTTACACCTTAGCTCACTTTGTCTTCCTGGCTGAGTGCTACTGAAGTGAGCACAGCAACAGTCTCACCACAGGTTTAACTTCGCCAAAACTGTGCCTGCGTGCCCAGAACATGCAATCTGCATAAATATGCTTATGGAGGAAGAACATCTGATTCCACCGCTGTACTCAGTGCAGAATTCAACTGGATAGATGAGCTCGTCCATGTGTGCTGCCGCCCACACCAATGTAGCCAACCTGGTCTGGAGCCCATGCACCCAGTTGTGCTGGATGCAAAATATTCACTCATATTCCTGAATATTTAAGACTTTGATGAACAACTACATTATCTTGCCCCGAAAGGGTCTTTTCTGGGATACGATGCAAATGCTGGATCCCCTGTGGGTGAGAGGCCAACCACCAGCATCTTTATCATTGTGTAGAGTTTCAGAGATTGTGCACCAGGCTGCGAGTTCCCATGATGGCTGACTTTCCCCTCCACAAGGTTACGTCTGCATAAGCCAGTCTTCTCCACAGGCACAGGCTGCTTTTGGGTGAAAAAAGTAAGAAATGCTCAGAGGATGGGGGTACTATTTAAATGCTCAAACACCATGCATACTGATATACTTACTATCCTACAAAGTGATGCTTTTCAGGTTTGAAGTGCACTAATAGCTAGGAGGGGGACGCCATTACAATTGCTCTTAGATCAGGGGACAATGTTTTACAGACCACAATCTGATTACGCTAGACTAGTCATTTGGCCTTCCTCCCACAGATTGTCTTTCCTGAATCTGAGTTGAATTTGGGGACTTTAGACTGTAAGATAATAAGTCAAATTTAATTACTAAATCATTTTAAAGTCATATGCAAATGGATGAAAAGCATCATCACTTACACAATTAAAAGTGTGCTTGTTTCTGTCCTTTGTTTCACACTGAAAACAAAGATGACAGGTCCTAATAGATTATAGGGGGAGGTTTAAATGCAAAGGAGGCGATCTGTCCTATTTTAAAGCCTTGAGTTGAGGATTTTACTGTCACCGTAAAGCGGCAGCAAAACAATGGATGAGGGGAGGAGGGGCGACTGTGGCTAATGACACACTGACAACTCGTTGAGCATTAGGTTTCATACAACACAGATAATCTTCTATTCTGAAACACAGTTTGACCAAGATTTATTAAAAAAACGGTTTTAATTCATTTACAAAAAGAAGCGATTTAGACCGCCATCTGGTGGCCTTCAGCTTATAAAACACTTGGCCTAATTTTTCCGACCCAGAAGCTAGCTGTTTTCTACCGTCTGTCTTAACTTCATTTGTGAGCTACACCTCAGTTTGCGTATGACTTTAAAATGATTTATTAATAAAAATACAGTCTTTACAATAAAGTACGCAAATTAAGGTGAAATACAGCATAGTGTTGTACCTTGAGTGTAGCCTACTATAAGGTCTGTATGTACTCTGTCTCCTTAACGGGTGGGTGAATCTGAAACTTTGCATGAACGTCATCACACATACTTGAATTTATCACAATTAGAATAATCCCTATTCTTTTTGACTGTTATGTTCATTAACCCCGTGAATTACCGGTAAATAAAAAGCATCACAGAGCTGCACACATTTCATTAGTAATGATAATAATAATAATAATAATACTAATAATGCATTTTTATAAGAAATCTCATGCTGCATGGCATGCTTGTAATTCTTTTTTCTTTTTTCCAAATCTTGTGAAGAAAATAAAGGAATAATGGAAAGCTGAAAGCAATCAGATGATGTGCATTGTTTAGTTTA
>VOQK01024030.1:5879-18495 GCA_015052645.1 Benitochromis conjunctus | reverse complement strand
AACACTTTCACAAACAACTTCAGATACTGAAGACAGCTTTTTATGAACATAAGGTACATCTTATCCCAGTGTATTAGCTGAACCCTTGCCATGCACATTCTCCTTTTGTCCTGCACTTCCTCTTCAATCCCTGCTCTTCTCTGTGAGTCCTCTGCACCCCGCCTCTTTGTCCCATCTCAAGGCCATGGCCAGTCTGGTCTCGGGCCCATGCTCCTAGCAGCTACTGACCCTTTGTGCCACCTTTATCACAGACTTCTTCACCGTGGGCTACTTAACCACAGCGCTAACTGCAGGTCCTGCGGGTCTCTGTGATTGTGCTCTGCATTGAGCAGAGAGATGAGGATTAACACCGACACTCGATAAAGGGGTCAGAGGTGTGCAGTGATTATTTGTGTGTGTGTGTATTACGTGAACGAGAGAGAGAAAAAGAGAGACGGAGAGAGAGGGAGTGTGCGCAAAAAGGTAAGCCTGTGTGTGTGTGTGTGTGTGTGTGTGTGTGTGTGTATGTGCGCAGCTCTCACCGGATAGAGGATGAAGCAGGTGGAAGGGGGTTGGGGACATGGCTGCAAGGTTGAGGTGAAATAGATGGATAAGGTTAGCTGAGTTATCAGACAGGAGCATCACAATCAAGCTGTCAGCTCAATGCCTCCCTCTCTCTGCTCTCTCCCTCTTTTTGATAAACAGAGGAATAGGATTACAATTTGGACTGGTCCCGGGGCAGCGAGGAAGCCTGCCCTGCCTTTCAGCTGCATTCTCTGCTCTATGAAAGGAGCACAAGAAAGGCACAAATCTGCCAAGCAGGGCTTTCTGGGTGGGGAAGCCTAGTGGAAAAAGGAAGAAGGGCATTTTCCCAAAGAACAAGGTGTTAAGGTTAGATCATAATAGAAAAAAAAAATCTAAATCCCAGCATTTCTTTAAAAGTCGTGTTCATTGACATTACACCATCTTTTCTCGCTCACCTGTAGTGAAATGTAGCCATTCGTCCATATGTCACTTGGATCATTTGAGTTTGTAATGCTTGTACCACTAAAAACTATTTAAAAAATTATCACTTTTGTGCCAACTAGCAGGCAAGCTTTATAAATTACAGTTCATTTTAAATTCAACAATCTCCCCTTTGAATCGTTACATTAAAAATGTTCAGATATACTGTATTCTAACCTGTTAATATGAAGTTTAATTGTGTGATGTTTTATCTCCATTACTAGTGATTTTGAATTTTTCAAAGAAACCAGATGACACCAAGTACTTTTATTGGTGCTTTTTTAAATATCTTCCTTTAAAATAGAACATTAGATGTAAAGATGGAAACACAGTATAAAAACATGATTTTTGCTTATTGTATTATGTCCCATTTTTTGTATATATATATATATATATATATATATATATATAAATTTTTTTTAGCATAAATATCTATTTAATTCTATAATTGTTACTGTATTTTTTATTTAACTCTTATTTAAATAGCTCAATCAGCAGTAGTTACACAATAAACTACAGAATAAAATACAGACACACCCCAAATTATTATAGCGTTAAAGAAACATAGGGGTACACTCACATGTGACTTGCCTCTCTTTTAACTTGACCCCGATTGTAATGAGATGCATAATGAGCTCCCTAAAATTCAGTTGCTCTTTACAGCTGATTCCAAGCAAAAAAGGTTCAAATCTTATTTGAAAATCCATCCATCCATCCATCCCCCAAATAAGAAGAAATTAGTTATTTATTAGTGGTGATAATTCAATCTCAGCGCCCTGAGAAGTAATGAGAGGTAGAGAGAGATCAAAGACTGAGAATAACATTAACTTACATGAATACTAAATATTGTCATTTTGAACAAGTTAAATATATATTGCCGTTTCCTAGTAACTACTGCTGAAGCCATTCAACACATTAAATACTGCAATACATTAATATTAATTGGGTGACACACTCCTTTCTTTTCTAAAAGTAATAAACATTATTCCTGTGATGACAGCACAAAAGCCCACGTTGTGGTTGTTTTGTCTACTTTGTTCGGGACACAAAAGGCTCACTGTTCCTGCGGTCCCATTGCTGACTGATCAGAGAGATTTTTTAAGCGTTAACTCTGCAGAGAGTGGAGAAATAATGTTGGGACAGCGACCAGAGCAGCAAGGCAATTAAAACAAATTAATTATGGTTGGGGCGCACGAGCAAGGCCCCGCTAAAGCGTGAACTCACAGAGGCATCGGAGCCACAAATCAGAGCCCTTCAAGAAAAAGGGCTGGGCATTTGCTATCTCATTATCTACAAGGGAAGAGGACCTCCACCCTGTGACCCCGATGTACAGAGATCCTCAGTCCCCGACTGTAGTCACAGCGAGAGTGGCCGTCTGCTGTTCTGGGTGGTAAATGCATGGCTGAGCAGGAATTAAACCTGTGCTCCTGCTCCCCCAGCCAGGGTTCTTCTCCAGAATGATGGCCCATTGCAGTCACTGACCCGTTTTTCTTCTCCTCATCTGCATGTACATAAATTCACTTTTCTGCTAAGAATTGCTCACTGAAATATCTATTATTCTTCCCTTGTTCCCTTGCCATTTTACTGGCGGGGGTTGTCCAGGGAGCTAAGTGACCTTCATGTTGTTTCACTCAGTCCTGTCTGCAGTGCAGCAGTAAAATCACACCTTCTCTTTGTGGGACAATAAAATCACTAAAACTTGGAGATGGCCAAGTCTGGTTACTTCCATATTTACATTTCTTTCGTCCATGCACCGTATTTGTGCCGCGCCCAGATTTTGTCATTTTCAACCATGGAATCAGATAAATTAATTAGCATTGTAGCAGCAGCTGTAGATTTCCACATTTATGTTCCTTTTGTTCCATGGAAGTAAAAACTTGTTTGGCAGCTTTAACTCAGAGCAGAGACAATTGTTTTGCTCAAATAGGATCAGTAGCAGCAGGAGAATCGTGAACATCTCATCATAAGCTCAGGCAACAAGTGAATCGTCCCCAAAACCTGAACGAGCAGAGACACTGACACAGATCCGTGTGCTATTCTTTTGTAAAAACCAAATCCCTCTTTTCCTCCTTTCTCAGCCATAATATGGCTTCCAAGCAAGGTCCAGCCAGAAATCTTGCGGCATGGCCGTGAAATAAAGGAAGTGCTGCCATGCCTGACTATGCCAGTGAATAATGCCAAAGCAAATTGCTTAGGGAGAGTTTGGTCCAATTGGATGCCATCCCTTGGTATGTAATTCCCATGGCACGTCGTTGGCAATAGCGTTGCACGCCTCAATCAGGTGTGGGGGCCTGGAGGAGACCCTGCTCATTTGCATGTCCAAGTATGAGGGGAATTCCTCTTAGGAATGAGCCAGCCTTTGATGTGGGCATTCCCACTTGGATTACTGGACTAAAATAGACAGTAATGGATCAGTGAAGTCATTCATCACCAGTGTGTGGTTTGCCCAGTCCTCCTTCACCTCCTTAACCACACTCGGCTTCAAAGAGAGCCATCAATTGGACTTCTTTTGCCAGGACACTTGCTGGAGAAGAGACTGATGTTAATGACAAACGATGACATTAATTTCAGATCAGTTTGGTGATCGATCGCTGCCATATGGTCACTTCCAAATAGTGTCTGCTTTAGGTGCTTTTTTGCTTCTAAAAAGGTTAGATTGTCCAGAATTTGTGTCTTTGTAAAGATTTCTAACGATAACAGAAATGTACCAAAAAGATACTACGATAAATTGCTGTGTTTTTCTTACCTCAGAAGATACACTAGGCAATGCTAGATTAACAGAGCGAGAGAACAAAATAAGCAGTAAGTTGTGGGTTCTTTTACAGAATTTATAAAATGCCCTTTAGAAGTTGTAATAACTCAAAAATAATTAAAAACAAAACTTGGGTTTTTTGTTTTTGTTTTTGTTTCACAATTTGATATAATCAGGTGGGTGCTATGAATATAACCTGCCTTTAATACAGGGAACAGTTGAGTGGGGAGTGGTAGTACGTGACATGGAGGTCTGATAACAGATATTCAAACTGTCAAGATGACGTTAGAAAAGAGTGTGTGTGGAACACAGTCTACAAAACATGAATGTAACCTCAAGGTTATAAAATTGCATTGTTTCTAAGGACCAGCAGGGGCGACTATTCAGGTTGTAAAAAGAAGCTAGACTGTGTAAAGTGCTACAGGACTACAGTTAGCATTTTTGGACTTCCGCAAGTGTTTAGCTGCTTATTACCATTTGTTAGCACTGTCGCACTGTTTACAACAGCTGTTCAACGTTGGCTGAGTTGGGGTTTTCTCCTTATAGTTGCAATGATTTTTGGTGAAATTGTGTTTTGTGTACTTGCAGTTAATGCATTCATGAAACTGTTCAATAAACAATTTTTTTAAGATCATACTTTTAAGAGATATTTGAGATGTTTGGAAGTTAAGATAAGAAACACTGGAAATATTGGAAACTTCAGTTTTTCCTGAATGTGTCATTGCTTTGCTGTTATTGTGTTTGACTGGGATTTTCAGTAACAGGCTTTATACTAAACATGCTCTTGCCTCTCTTTGCATTGTGTGCACAGTACAGAATATGTATGCAGGGTCATGAGTGCTGACAGGCGTTTGTTGAACAATGCTCACTCATCCACGGCAGAGCGAATGCTCTCAGTGGAGCTATTCTCCATGCAATGCTCAGGACGCAGAAGGGACAAGCACTCGGGATGTGATATTTCACTCACTGTTGTTTCAGTGAATTAGGTGACTGACGCTTGAGGGCCCACTTATTTGATAACCTAACATATGCATTAGGATGTTATACTCACTATCAAAGCAGTGGAGTTAGCCTGATATGGATGGTGGGGAGCTTTTTGTTCATTTACTCTTGAATTTGACTGTCACTGCAACTTCCATCATCTGAAGAGTGAAAACTAATTATTTGCTCACCTTGGCTGTAATATATTGGAATAACCCTGCCGGTTTGATCTCTGACTGAATTTCTGTGGCCATAAACCTGGCTGCTTTCCATACAGTAACAGCTACCAAAAGAGTTTTTTTATTGCGGCTGTGTATCTTACCACAACAGGTAAACCAAGAGAGGACAGTTGGAGAAGAATGAAGGAGAGGGAGAGACATGGGAATAAAAAGATAAACAGTTCGACCTTCTGTTTCTGCCAATTTCCAGTGGTCGCCCCCCTCCTTAGCCTTCTCTTTCCCTTTTTCGCCCTCAGCCCTGTGTCGGACGAATCCTTTTTGGAGGGATAAATAGCACTGCTGCGCTTTGATAGCCCCAGTCCCAAACAGCAGCTACCGATAAATAAAAGGAACTTTCTCCATTTATCTCTGTGAGAAAGAAGTTCCTATTAGGGTCCCCATAGCCACGGGGCCTTTCCCTCCTTCACTGCACAGCTTTGTAGATTGCCTGCTTGGTTTAAGGTGCTATTGAGTGCTCACCAGGACAATTACATGCCAGGACCCCCCTCCGGAAATGTCCCTCCCCTCCACTTCCCTCACCCGTCCTGTACCTCTGTGCCAGTGTTGTGGGAGATGCTATCCGTGATAGCGTTGGATGGGAATGGTGTGCGCGGCGCGTTGTGTAATTGCGAGTACGTGTGTGTGTGTGAGTTCCCAGTTGGAAGAGGGGACAGAGGGGGGAGAGTGATAATGGCCTCTCTGAATGGTATGGAATAAAGTATCATTGCTTAGTGCCTGGAGTCAGACAGTGATGCTAATGCAAATGGTTTTTACCCCCACCTTTCTGTCTGGTATAATGATAGCCCCACAAACAGTATGTATGAAGAAACACAGCAAAGGAGGTATATAAATAAAAATAGCACGCATCTCTGTGAAAATGACTTTTTGTTGCCTTCAGGGAACTTAAGACACACCTTTACACTTTCCCTCTGGGCCTCCTCTATTTCCTTCTCTTGATATTTTTTTTTATCATTTGATAACATATAAAGTAGAGATTTCTGCAAGGAGCAATATAGCAGTTAAAAAAAAAATCGTGCTGGGTTTTAGAAAGACTTGGCCCTAGAACCGGGCATGTCAATCTCATTTCCAACAGCCTCACAAAATCAACGTGTTATTAGATGTGTGTATTGGTCATAGGGTGCACAAGTCCAAGGCTTCACCTTGAGAAGATACTGATATTTTCCAGCATATTGTTAAATCATAAACAGCCAATTGGTTGACTCTGGTGTGCTTTTCAAACGGCGCATCTTGCCGGATGAATGTCTGCCGAAGAAAAAGCAAAGAGTCTAAAGCCATTGTCTGTCTTTCAGCTGGAGTCTCGGAGGAAAGTATCGTCACAATTGGAAGTGTGGGCAGTTTGAGCCGGAGCGTATGCAGAGAGTGAGGAAGACAGAGTGGGAAAGCGATGCCATAAATCTCTGACCACAGAGGGGAGAGAGGGAAGGCTGATCCAGGATCGAGCCGAGGATCTTAGATTCTAGAGTACCACAAAAGGCGTCTATCAGAGCAAGGACAGCCTCAGCGCTCATCTCTACAGATGCATCATTGGGATGCAGAGAGTGCCGGCGTGTCGACTGTATCAGCTTCCTGCCCTGCAGCACCACCAGAAGAGGAGTTCACGAACACCGGGAGGAGGGGGGGCCTGCTGCCGAGAGGTTTCTGAAGACAGGCAGCCTGCAAACTGATAGAGAGGGCAGCGCTAATCAAGGAGCCTGCAGGCCCTTGTGCTCATGCTCAGGCCCGTTTCTATATCCCCACTCCTCCGTCTACTGCGTTCACTCGGTTTTGCTCTCCGAGCCTAAGCTCCTTTTATTTCATGGTGTCAGTTTTCAAAGGCTCGTCTTTTGTCTCATGAAAAGCTGAGCGACTTAGCCATCCATTTGTGGAGTGGACTTATTGTTGAATTGCTGAAATTGTCTCTTGTACAGAAACACTGACTAAATCTTGAGTGAAACAAAGCAAATAATGATATAATTCATTATTAGAAATGACTCTGTTCTCATCTGTGTTTATTATAGGCACAATCGAAATTCTCAGTTTTCCTTAGGCTGAAATGATAAAATGTCCACCTCGCTTTTTCTGTTAAAGGCCAAAATAGTATCTCCGCTTCTTCTGACAGCTGGGGCAGCCTTATATAAATGCTATAAATGGTCACCCCCTTACACAATGCCTTTGTAATATATCATTTGGCTTCACAGTGCCCTAATATCTGGGTAAAGTTTCATAAGGGTGCCTTTTGGCGGACTGAGCTAAGTGGTCTTAGCTGCCTGTGATAGGCCTGTGTGCTGAGCAGGTTCTGGAGATAGCAGCTCTCTGGTGGCATGGCTTCTCTCACAGGTCCCTCCCTGGCAGAAAGCAAAAGAAAGGGAATAAAGAGGGGCTGGGAGAGAAAGGAAGGAGGCAGGAGGGAATTGACACAGAGCTTGGCGAGGAGCCAGAGCCGGCCTCCTCGCGTCTAATGTACGAACGGGGATTTATTTAAACAGTGAGAAGAGAGGACAGCTTCACAGTGCCAGATTAATTCCGCTTTTTATTCAGAAAATAAAAGAGACTTTGAATTATTAAGAGATAGCGGGATTAGAGGCCTCTCTTTCCAACCCCAATCTACGCTCCTTTTAATTTCCACTTTATTAGAATTCTTTTTGAAGTATTTTAATGTGGACAAAAGGAGAAGAAGAGAGAGAAAGCAGAAAATATTAAATATCAGTTAAACTGCATTAAACATAAGCCCAAGCCTCCATTTTTTTTCACAGTCATATTGATCCTACTCTTTCACTTCTCAATTATCAACTTTTATTGTAGGTTCAGCCAAGTGCAGAGGCCGATTTTGAAATGAAACGGCTTCTATCTTCTATTCATCCTCGGGGCTGTGGTGGGGTTTCTCGCTCCCTCACACTCTCTCTTCACTTCACTTCCTTAAACCCCACTCAAAATGTGTCAGCGAGGGCGATTGTGTAGCACTCGGAGGAGGAGGAGGTGGAGGAGACTGCCGGTTCTCACGTCTTTCTCGGCTCGGGTCAGCACAGAGGGTCGGTGGTATCAACAGGGGACGACAGGCCCAGGTCAGATTGTCCTGGTGAAGTGGACCGCAACTGCCATCTTACTTGGGGAAAATAAAAAATTCAAACACCGTTTTCCTGCCACCATTCCCAGCTATAATGCTATATTTTTAGCCACCCTCTGTTTATTTACTATGCACTTCATGCTATATTTGCTTCTTAGCTCTCCATTGAGGGAGAAGCTTGCCCCCACATTACCGGCGAGCTGAGCAGTACAGCATTGTGCCCTCTCCAAATCTCAGCAGCCATAGGAATTTGATTGTGCCGGAGGATTCTCTCTGTCAGACAACCGGTCCATAATCTCTGGCAATTCTTTGTGCAGGAGGATTACCACTGAAAGTGTTACCACATATTTACAACTACTCCACTAACTCTCAACAGGCTCTCCTGCATCCAGCCCAGCCACAGCTAAGCCACAGTTAACATAGGAAATCAAGCTGAGATTTAGGACATCTCCTTCTAAATCTAAGTGTGCTAGCTCTATCTGTACAAATAATAAAACGCTGGTTCTTTTTCACTGTTGAGTTTAGCTCAGATTTAACCTCAAGGATTACCTGAGTGTAAAAAAAGAAAAAGGAAAAAAAAAAAGAAAACAGGTTGTGGGGGTGAGGGGTACACATCTGTTTATGTGTAAAGCACTTGACATCGTCCTCCCCAGGGATAGATCAGTTGCCCCACAGTAAACACAGAGCCATTCATGTGAAAATGATTGCTCTGTAATTAACAATTCAGGTTTACACAAAGCTATATTGGTGGAGAGGATGTAGCTTTTTACATTTTTTTAACTTGATATTAATGCTATCAAGTTAATAGATATGAGTTTAAAGGAAACCACGAACCAGTTCATTAAACTATATGCCATTTTTACTAGTATTTACCACGCTCATTTGCTCCATTAAAAACAAGCAAAGTGGGGGTCAAGGGGCCGTTCCAGCAGTCCTCCTTTTTTAGCATCTGTGTCTTATCGCTCCATCGGAGCCCAAGTGTTTCATTCAAAGTCCAACTAGATAGGCCTTGTGTCTGGCTGTTGTTATTGAAATATACTGGGCCTGCGCTGCCACCCCGGCCTGCCCCCCTCTTGCCCCCGTCTATTCTGAACAAGTGTATCTTCAGAAACACGCCAGCTTGTTATGGTAATGACCTGCATGCCCCCCCCCTCCATTCTGTGTGTGCCGTTGGGGGTGAGGCTTTCCTCTTTTTTAGGGGGGGGTGTTTAGAGGGGACAACCCAAAAGGATGTACGAGGGCAGGGCTTGTTATGACAAGGTAAGGCTTGAGACATAATAATACAAAAGAAAAGACTGTACATTATAATTTATGAAATGTTTGGGGATTTTAAAACTGATAATTATTATAGAGTTTATTTCTGTGTTTAAGCAAAGTAAGAATTGTACAACATGAATACATATCTTTTTGTTGTTGCATTTCAAACATCCAGACAAACACACACACACACTCACACAAGCCAAAACCAAACTATTATGTCAGCTCGACTCGTGGCATATGTGAGATCTTATTTCCATCATTACAAAAATGCTGGGCACAAACTGACAAGCATAACCTAAGCACTAAATGGAAATCATCCAATATCTGATGCTAACAACAGCCAACAGTAGGGGGAAAAGTGTCGCTTCTCTGACAAGAGAAATCCCTGGCAAATAATCCGCTGGAATGTTGACTGGATGGGTTTAGGAAGAAGAACTACAACTGCAGTCGGGCAGGAAATATTCCTCACTCAGTCGGTCCTGCTGCACTGAGCGGCTATAATTAAAATAGCAATGAATTCAACCCCTGGACAGGAGCCTCTCTAAAAGCCAATTGTGTGGCTAGATAGCGCAAAAAGAATTGTGTGCAAAGAAAAATAAACAGAGAACAATGTCAAAACTCTGTGTTGAAAGAATGCCGATAAGGATCATCTATTTAAACAAACCTAATGCTTGACTGCTTGTTGTGAGCTACATTTCATACATAAAATATGTTCTGTCACTGATATTGGCCCTTATCTAAAGGGAGAGAGGCAGGCGAAATTTGCAGCCTGTGTGCAAGCAATGGGCTGTTTGTGGAGAGTGATAGAGGCCCAGAGCTGGAGATGCACGGCAGATAGCATCTGTCTGTCTGTCAGGCGTGCAGGCGGGCTGGAGCGGTGGGGAAACACGGGGAGACAGAGACAGAGGAGGGGGCAGGAAACACACAGTGCGGACCAGCAGACCAAAAGGCCCTGCCTCCTGAGGAAATAGGTGACTCCCAGCACACTGGGCTGCCGCCACCTCCTCCTCCTCCTCCTCCCACATCATACAGACCCCCGTCAAATGCCAGTTCACTTGTAGGATGTTCCCCAACGGACCATGACAACAAAGAGAGGAGAGTAAACAATACGCAGGCTGCCAGCGCTGTGGTGGGTGGTGCACTGTATGTGTAACGGCAACAGGGACATGTTAAGTCACAGAGGTTGAAGGGTAAATGTGAACCTGTAAGGTGGTCGTCTTTGGGCCCTTTGCTGCGATCCAATCAGAGCTTTACCTTTTATCACGCTGACCCGCCTCATTATGAGAGCGACCTTGGTGTTAGCGGCGTGCTCGTGATGAATTAGCCTGGTGAACTGAGAATAGACTAACACAGCAAAGTCAAGGCTGCAGCAGCCCAGGGGCAGATACTGTTAGCTTGTAGGACATTCCATATAACAGAAGCACGGAGGTCAGGTGGATGCCGAGCCCCAAATGGAACAGGAAATACAGCAACAATCCTTTCAGTTTGTTTCCCTATAGGAACTGATCACAAACCAACGCAGATATGCACTTTTGTTTGCATTGCATTCATGATATGTAGGTATGTGACAGAAGAAGGGTAGACACGTGCATAAGTATGCATGTCCAAGTGTTTAAAAGCAATTTGCAGATCTTTCCGTACCTGGGCTGTGTAAACCAGGCTGGATATTTAAACAGGATTATCTGTTGGAATAAGGTCTGAGATGCGAGATGCTACCGTGCTGAAAAATTCCATTTGTCAGATCACTGGCTTTCATGAATACTTAAGAATGGAGGAGGGCAAAAAATCTACTGCTGAGTATCCCAGACTAATTACACTTGTAGAACACAGTGAGGCATATGAACAAATTAATATATGCACTTAATTTAAAGAAAGAGAAGCGTTTTAAAGTCAGAAATCCCATAGATTTGGAGGATTGTCGCCGCTTGTGCTAACCGCAGAGGTGAATGACGGCACGGGAGGGATTACCAAGCAATGTCACGTTGCACATCAGTGACCTGAAGATGAACACTGCTTCAGTTCCTTCAACCTATTTGCACACAACTATTAGGAGAACTCCACAGTTTACTGAGCCTGATGGCAAATCACAGTTTGATCTGTGAATAAGTGAAAAAACAAGTGCAGACCAGTGTGGGGCGCCTCTTTTGGCTAGTCCGGTTAATTTGAGACTGCTCAGGAAAAAGTCTGTATTGTTTATTTGCTGTATTGACCAAACTGATCAATACTCACCTGCTCTCTTGTATAAATAAGTTTCCCCTAGATGACACTGTTAATCTACAGCACTGTTATTCATGCACAGTTCAAAAAGCATACGGCTGCTTATAGAAGTCACTATAGCTGCTGTTCAGGACATCAGTATGCATTGATTAGACCTTGCAATGACATTCATACATTATACACAACGTGACTAAGGACCTTAAACTTGAAGGGAAAAAAAACTCCTTTAAGATTATTAGGATCAGATATGACAGTAATGCAAACGACTGCCTTAAAAATCAATAACATACTAAGCTCTGGTGAGTAATTATTTCTGTGATTAGTATTGATCAGCCGCTATGTCGAGTTTCCATTTTATTGGTAGAACATTGGTGAGACAACTGACACTGGAGATGTGTATGTGTATGTGTGTGTGCCTGCAATAGAAATGCAATCATAAAGTGTCTGCATGCGGTGAATTAGAGGAGAATATTAATTCCACTCAAGTGAAGTTTTGCTTCTTTTCTTCTGCACACTTTTAAAGATACCATTTTTTCTGTTGCTCAGAAATTGTGTCTGTATTCTTATTTGTTTGAGAAATCTGCAGAAATTGTGATTATGTCCATGTTAATGTGTTTTTTAAGTGGACAAAGTCCTATATTATCATATGACATGAGTTACAGGGTGGAGTTCAGAGTAGATGGTGGGTGTATGAAGCGCAGCACGCTGACAAAGTAGCATACGTTTCTGTTCTCTGTGTTTGGACTGAGTGATGATTTAATTATTTTATTTGAGTTTTTAAGTTTTGCATGGACTTCACTGCAGTTTTTATGCAGTCTTATGACCAAGTTTTGGTGTCCATTTGAATGGAAAAATTGATTTTTGGAAGTTTAACCAGCTCAGAGGACACTGAGACAATCTTGTGTGTCCGATTATGTTTAGGTTGAATGTGCTGTCCAAATCTACGAGGCCTTTTTGCATGGAGTCTACTTGACCCTGGACTTTGCATCCAAAGTTACGCATTAATCAGAGCAAGATGGATGTTTTGATGTTAATAATTGAAAGAACGTACCTGTTGTTATATGCATGTTACAAACACATTTTAATGGTTACCAGAGGATTTAAGTCTTATTATAATTTGCAGCTTTTTTTTTTTTTTTT